>JASANG010003548.1:0-246709 GCA_030248215.1 Enoplolaimus lenunculus | reverse complement strand
ATGTTATATGTGTGTGTACTTCGTTCAGTTACGTATGCTGCTCTGGAAAGGTTTCGACAAAACATAATCCGGGCAAGCTATTGAATTTGTTTTGAAACGGGACATTTCGTGTGTCGAGTGTACGTATGGTAACATTTGAGTGACATTATTGAAAGCAGTGTCCCATGATCACTAATCTTGTAATATGAAAATGTATGTCTGAAGTTTTGAATTTCACTGAATACTGTCTGTCATTTGTTTAAAATTTAATATGACAAGAGCGTTAGAAAATCAAATGAAATAAATACTTTATAATCATAGCCAACAACGTCTTTTTAAACAATTTAAACTTTTACAACCTAAGGCGTCACTCAAAGCATGGATTTTGTCTAACAACTTATGTTCTGATAATACTTGACCACTCGGTGGTATCTTGTTTTTAACCAATATCTATAGGAACTATAGATAATGTGATACTATTTAAATAGTAAGTGTATTATTTTGGGGTAAATGCTACTGCTCATTTTAGGTTTAACTGTATTAAAGTATATTTTGTTTCCAATTAGCTGTTTTCCGACCACATTTACTTGTTTTGACCATATATTCAAAAATCTGTTGCCAAAAATGCCAATCCAGAGAAGCCGGAAGTGAACAAAAGTAGCCGAACCAGATGATGCCGCAGGGTGAGGAGAAATCAGGTGCGTTGAAAGTGATATTGAACTTGTTAATTTTAGCAAATATCTGCTATGTGTTTTATTAAATCGTTCCATTGGAATTTTCCACTTTTCCCATTTTTCAACAAAAACCTATGCTTCATATTTTCCCTACCAACCAAGGGGAAATCTAGACGTAGAAATTTTCCACTTTTCCCGTTTTAAAAACAAAAGCAATGCTTCAAAATTTTCCTACCAACCCAGGGTAAATTTAGGCGTTTAAATTTTCCAATTTTCCCGTTTTCCAACCAAAACCTATGCTTCAGATTTTCCCTACCAACCAAGGGAAAATCTAGGCGTTTAAATTTTCCACTTTTCCCGTTTTCCAACCAAAACCTATGCTTCAAATTTTCCCTACCAACCCAGGAATAATGTAAGCTTTTAAAATTTCCACTTTTCCCGGTTTCCAAGCAAACTTTTACACTACAGATTTTCCCTACCAACCAAGGGAAAATCAAGGCGTTCAAATTTACCACTTTTCCCGTTTTCCAACCAAAACCTATGCTTCAAATTTTCCCTACCAACCCAGGAATAATGTAAGCTTTTAAATTTTCCTCTTTTCCCGTTTTCCAAACAAACTTTACACTACAGATTTTCCCTACCGAACCAGGGAATATGCAGGCTTATGAGTTTTCCACTTTTCCACAGCAAAACCTATGCCCGCGATTTTTCCTACCAACCAGTGAAAAATCAGTTCGTCATACAGGAGTGGCTGCGATGCACTCCTGGTCGTAAGTTTTCCACCCTGGAAAAGTGGAAGCCCCTGATCTATACATGGGCCAACAATTGCAACACGTACACATAGTACTAAATCACCACAAGACGTGAGAGCCCCTCGGGCTCGAGCGTCAAGCTCCTATAGCTGAGCGGTGATGGTATACGCCTCCCACTCCAGTCACTGGAGTTCGAATCCTAGCATAAAAGTAGGTCTCAGGGCAAATAGAAAATATACATGTGAGAAAGGGTTAACCACAGTTCTGTACTGAGCTAAAAACAATTGAAAATTTATCCTGATCAATTTCTTATCTTCAAGCTTTAAAAATCAAAATCAACGTTTTTGCATTCTTTGTCGAGTATATAACTCGCGTTCAAACCAATGACAAAGCGAGCAACGCTTACATTCTCAGTGATGTTTTCTTTTTTTGCAGTCTGTTGATGTGCTCAAAAACGGTATTGAGCGACTCTTACCCGATTCGTCAACCGATTCAAAATAATATCTTTATTTGACAATTTTACATTGGCGTAATTGGTAAATTCAGTGTGGTCAACAGGATTTTGTAGTCAATAGACTGCAAAAAATCGCCAAATCCTATTATCTGTTTTGTTAAATTAATCATCTAAAACCATGTCGTACAACGCATATTTTCACGAGACCATTTTACTCCGTTGTGTGTGTGTTTTTACACAAATTACACACCGAGTTTATAGATTGCTCATCCAACATGGGTCAACTATGTTCTTGTTGCAAATGCAAGTAACTATTGTCGTGGCGATTTAACCGCTGTTGAGCAACTCCAAATATCAGTTGGAGATTCGTTGCTAATTGCAGACGGCGAACGTCACAAACGGCTGCGACGGATCGCATCTCCAGCGTTTCGTATCGCTGTGCTGAAACAATACTTACCAACAATTGATCAATGCGTTCAGCGGCTTGTCACTCGTTGGCGACAATGTTGCAATGCCACCACACAAAATGAACCAGGATTGCAAGCCATATCATCAACAATTAAACCAGTTAAACGGCTTATTCGTCCTGATTTAGGCGATTTATCATTGGACGTTTTAGGATTAACTGCGTTCGGCTACGATTATAAAGTATTTATTTCATTTGATTTTTTAACGCTCTTGTCATATTAAATTTTAAACAAATGACAGACAGTATTCAGTGAAATTCAAAACTTCAGACATACATTTTCATATTACAAGATTTAGTGATCATGGGACACTGCTTTCAATAATGTCACTCAAATGTTACCATACGTACACTCGACACACGAAATGTCCCGTTTCAAAACAAATTCAATAGCTTGCCCAGATTATGTTTTGTCGAAACCCTTCATTTTCCAACAGTATCACCGCCATTCACGGACATCATAGAGTTTCACGGAAACTCTATCCGGACAAGACTGTTTCGCAGTGACACTGTCTAGGTCATTGAAATGTTTGAAAAACTGTGTAGTGGACAATATTTTTATATGATAGACACATAGGGACACCTTAGCGGGGAAAATAAAATTTTGACAGGAAAATTCAAATTTTGGCGGGAAAATTTAAATTTTGGCGGGAAATTCAAATTTTGGCGGGAAAATTCGAATTTTGGCGACAAATTCAAATTTATGCGGGAAAATTCAAATTTTGGCGGGAAATTCAAATTTTGGCGGGAAATTCAAATTTTGGCGGCAAAATTCAAACTTTGGCGGGAAATACAAATTTTGGCGGGAAATTCAAATTTTGGCGGGAAATTCGAATTTTGGCGGCCAATTCAAAATTTGGCGCGAAATTGAAATTTTGGCGGGAAATGTTGGCGAACTTGCAAAAAGCAACAAAATTACGCAGTAAATTAATTATCTTATTTAGCGCTTTCCGGCGACACCTTTCAGACTGTAAACGACAAAGTCCGACAATACACGCAACTCTATATTTAATATTAACATAATGCGCAAACAGTATACAAAATGTCCGTCAATGCAATAAACTTAATGCGGACATTTTTAGAGATAAAATTTCAATAAACTCAATGCGGACATTTTTTATTTAGAGGTAAAATTTCCACACACTGGTACGCAATAAGAGTATAGCTAGCCTTTTTAAAACAGTATAGGAGGACGATGGATGTGCCGGGTGCACGTATGGTAACGTGTGAGCGACATAATAAAAACACATGATTTAACACAATTTGTTTGAATTCTTTAATGCTTAACGCAGCTTCGACAACCAAATGAGCAAAACAACATTGAAAAATATATAAAACGCAAGATTTTGGTTAAATATTGTAATTTTAAAAATTTGTACCTAAGTCCATTGAATATTTCAGGCATGTACTGAACAATCAACACCTTTATCGCAAACATTAAATGTTCTGGTTACTACTCAAAAAGCTATTCCAATGGGCATTGTGCCGGGGTTTAAATATTTACTGAATCCAATACGACAATATATTATGTCTGATATGCCGCTACCATTCAGAGCATGTTTACTCGTTCAATTACGATGTTTGCTTCAATCAGTGAAACAAAACATAAACTTTGTTCAGTGTAACAATATTAATTCGCTAAAACCGATATTATCACCGGAACAAAGTATTAACGATAGATCAAGCGTAACCGGAAGCAACAACGATAAGACGTTCGATCAAAAAAAGCCAAACTTACTCGATTCCATTCGAAAAAATACCGCATCCGGACAGTTGAATTGGCAAGAACAAATCGATTTAATTACAACATTTTTGTTTGCTGGTTACGACACTACAAGTCTTAGTGCAACCTGGACGTTGTTATTACTCGCACATAATTCCAAAGTACAAGAACGCTGCCGTGTTGAAGCCAAATTGTTTTTTGAAAAACATAAACGTAAATAATACACGTTTGTAGGTATTTTATTAAAATTGTAATACCAGCGTTGAGATGTTCAAATGAAACATGAACACAGGGCCCCATATCTTTAAAGTTGTGTCATCTTCACTGTTTTATGATAAGTTTTGCAGCGTTCGAAACTGTGAATTGTGAGATTTAAAATTCAGTACATTTTTCCTCGTTTGGTTCGTCCTACTTTTGCGTCAATTTTGAGATTCGCAATTGCATTTAGTGTTTGTCAGTTTGCAAACATATCAATAGCTGGTGATAGACGCTATACGCATGTGATCGCGTGTAGTGTAAGCTTTACCCTACTGGGCGTTTCAATTCAACGCAAACAACTGGATGCTGAATTGGAAGATAAATAATATTAAAGTAAACGGTTAATATTAACTGTTTACAAACATTCTAATTGCGTGTATAAAACGATATTTTATTCTTATAGCATGCAGGTGCCATTCGTTGAATATGATAAAATATTAATGTTTCGTATTAACTATCAAGCAGTCATGTTTTAGAGGACGGATTCAACGTAATGTGGGACAATCTTACCAAAACAAACATCGCGATGCCATACATCAGGGCGACATTGCGAGAAAGCATGCGATTGTTTCCGCCGGCACCATATGTTACAAGAAAATCGGTGAATGCAGATAATATCAACGGATATCTGATTCCTGCAGGTAAAGTACAAACAACGTTTTATAACATGAATATAATATCGAAACGAGAGAACCCAAAAACTGTGTTCAGTTTAACATTCAACGCGCTGAATTTAACAGTTTGTAAACGACATAGCTAATTTTGCAACTCGACTACTTTTAGGCACCGCGGGGTTCACGTTAAAACCTGGGCAGCCCAGTGTCGCAAGAAAAATGACAAACCAAATAATGGCCTCGCACACATTTTCATAATGTCCGATTAATTTTTTATAGGGGTCAATATTTCATATATGAAAAATGTAAAAACTACCGGGGTGTACCTTTTCAGTTTGGTCGTTTATTCGAGCAACAGTGGAAAAATGTGACCCCAATGTGTCTGGTGGGGGCCCGTTGTGGGGGTCGTTTTTCATGCGACACCGGAAAATGTTTGGTCCCAAGTTGATTTGACGTCAATACGAAAAGCTGTTAAATAGCGGGTATACCGACAGAAATTGAACATCATATAATGCGAGGTTCACGTTATAACTGGGGCACGCGGGACACGGTTTGTCCCATGTTGATTCATTCGTGCTCTTATATCGGCTCAACATACAAAAGTCGAACGTCATATGACATTAGCTTACAAACCAACGCTCTCAAATGATCAACGTGTACAAGGGACGGTATGTCACGTGATACTGTGAGACATTTATGTGAATATCATGTGATATTCCTCAACGAATATCATATGATATTTAGCGGGACAGTGTAACATTTGGGTACTAATAAATAAATGAAATGTTGGACGGTAGCGGCACAAATGTGCTTTAAATACCAAATACACGCCTGCAAATCGTTTCCGACACAAAATCGCTTGAAACCACAGCTTCATAATTCAAAGTTCAAATTTCAAAATCTGGTATCATATGATATTCAACAGGACAATTTGGGTATGTTACCTCAAGTATGCAGACTTTTGAAAATATATCATATGATATTCGCAGACAATACCTTGGACATCGTACGATATTATAGAACAAACGGTGACCCACACATGTTAATAGCAGACCAATACGAATTTTTGAATGCGATATAGGATATAGGTATATGCAGACAAAATGATACCCAATAGTCTAATAGGAACAAAACGTGTCCCAAACTGCCCCGTTATAACGTGAACCCCGCATAACATTGGCTTTCAAACCATTGAGATTGTAACAACATTGCAAACATATTCAAATATGTCTCAGTTATTACAAGAACCCTGCATTATATATTCTTAAAACTGTATATACCTACAAATGATCGAAATTTCAAGGACGTTTCTGGTTGAGATCAATTTCATTAGTGAAAAAAGGCCGGTTTCGTCCCCTCCATCTCCACCAACTCCACGTCCTCTATGTGGTGGTGGAGAGAGGGGGAATTTGCGCAGTTCCCTCTCGGAGGGGGAGGAGAGGAGAAAAAGTGTTGAAAACAAGGTGCTTGCAATGGTCAACGGGAACTAATTCATAGCCCAGCATGTAACCAGACTACCCCATCGCCATAGGGGCAGCTCCTGGTAGATATACAAACAGCGGCAGGTTTTTGCACAAAGGGCTTTTTTCTTTTATAATAAAACAAATACAATAAAACATATAAATAAAAATAACATATAATTAGCAAATATTAAATTATCAAGTCTTCTTTTTGTAGGTATTGCTGCTGATGAACCCTTTCATCTACTACACCACCTTATTTCAATATGAAGCGCACGGTTTATACATTTGCCAAATGACTCAGCTAGCTTTTATTATATTGACATGAACATCTAATAATCTCCAATGCAGTACTCTTGCTAAATCAAATGTTGCCAGCTTTGACAAAAACAAAGCTACAATATGGCACCCGTTCATAAACACATGTCCCCTATAAATGCCAACTGCATTTATCAAAAGGGTTCCGTGTTTGAAATTTTTGGGTGATATTCCAAAATTTCAACGAATATATGATATTCAGCGGGACAGTGTAACCCTTGGATACTAATAAATTAATAAAAAGTTAAACGGTACCGCGCCAGAACGTGCTTTGAATACCAAATCCACGCCTGCAAATCGTTTCCGACACAAAATCCCTTAAAACTACAGCATCATAATTCAAAAATTCAAATTTCAAATTCTAGTATATATGATATTCAATAGGACAATTTAGGTATGTTATGCGGGGTTCACGTTATAACTGGGGCAGCCTGGAACACGTTTTGTCCCTATGACTATAGCTGGTAACATTTTGTCTGACCGTTTATCCGCTATGAGATTCAAAAAATTTGAATTGTCTGCTATCCTGATGTGACATCTACTGTTTGTACTGCAATATCATATGATATTCCAAATATTGTCTGCGAGTATCATATGATATGTTTGAAAATGTCTGCAAAGTTGTGGTAAACTAGCTTGATTGTACTGTAGAATGTCATATGATACTAAAATTTCAAATTTGAATTATTTGCACTTAGGAATATATTTTGGGAAAAACTTAGCGAGAAACAGAACGGTAGAAGCTAATTCAACTTGCGAAATCATTTAATGCTGCATTATCCGACTTTTTACTGTTTTATTTAGCGTGCACAAATTCCATTGTCCTGTATAAATATCATATGATATTTAGTAGAATTTTGGAATAACATATGATATTCGCATAAATGTCCCGCAGTATCATATGACAAATGGTTATTTGTATACGATGATCGCTCGACATCAGTGATTTGTAAGCCAATGTCATATGATATTCACATTTGGTCTACATAACCGCTATTCGGATCACAGAATTTTATGTTGACGTCGAATCAACATTGGACAAAACGTGTTCCAAGCTGCCCCAGTTATAACGTGAACGCCGCATTACCTCAAGTTTGCAGACATTTGAAAATATATCATATGATATTCGCAGACAATACGTCGAATATCATATGATATTGAAGGACAGCAGGTGACCTACATATGATGATAGCAGACAAACACGACTTTTTGAATATGATGTGGGGTCTGTTAGCAGACAAAATGTTACCCAATAGGCTAATAGGGACAAAATGTGTCCGAAGCTGCCCCGGTTATAACGTGAACCCCGCAAAATATAATAAAAGCCAGTTGAGTTCAATTTGCAAATGAATAAACCGTGCGCTTCATATTGAAATAAGGTGGTGGAGTAGATGAAAGAAATCATCAGCAGCAATACCCACAAAAAGAAGACTTGAAAAGAGCCAATATTTGATAATTACATGTTATGTTTATATGTATGTTTTTTGTATTTGTTTTATAACGAAAAAGCACTTTGTACAAAAACCAGCCGCTGTTTGCACAACTACCAGGAGCGCCCCCTACGGCGTCGGGGTACTCTGAATACATGCTGAGCTAGGGATTATTTCCTGTTGACCATTGCAAGCACCTCGTTTTTCAACCCTTTTCCTCTCAACTCCCTCTGCGTTGGGGGGACTGCGCAAATTCTCCCTCCACCTCCATAAAGTGGAGAATGTGGAAGTAATGTAGGTAAGAAGGGCAAAACCGGCCTTCTTACACTACTACTCTCTCTAAAACCTAAGGTTAAGTCTTAAACGTATCTCATGTTGTAAAATTATCGAATTATGTTCAGCTTTAACTTCCTGATTTGGAGTCAGCTTACATATCAAATCTTTGTTTATGAGACATATATCAGGAAAATCATCAAAGCAAGTCTATTACATATTTGTCTTATGTTTCAGACATATTTGTCTTATATTTGAGAAATATATGTTTTAATTCTTTATAATATACAAAGTCTGAAATTTCAGGCTTTTAAATTTTTAATAATTCAGACACATATGTTTGAAAACTTTCAGGGCTGGAACTCAAGACCTGTATGTCTGTTTTGGAGACTAAATCATATTTGTCTTGAATATCTATCAATATTTTTTGAATACAGACTGACTGCAAGTACAAAATTTCGTTTTTTACAGGAACCAACGTATTAATTGTGATCGCAGAAATGCACCGAGATCCAGAAATTTGGGGTGACGATTGTTGCGAATTTATACCAGAGCGGTTCCTCAATGAACACGTTGTCCCTTGGAATGCATATATGCCGTTTTCAGATGGTCGACACAAATGCATTGCGCATCAAATTGCATTTGTCCAGTTAATGTACACAATTGCCGTTCTACTGTGTAACTTTCGTTTTCAACCAGCCGATGCTAACACGAACATATTTGACTATGGCGTTAAATCGTTGGTTACGGCCGCACCAGAACCAGATGTTGAATTAAATATCACAAACTTGTTTGATAAATCAAATTCTGAATAATGGTTCACTCTGTGGAGCTTTATTACAACGCATACGCTGGGCCGATAACCAGAGAAGGGCCTGATAGCTGCATTGCCCTCTAAAAAGTTTGGCCGCCCCTAAGAAACTTTCATTCTCCTTACAAGTCAGTTGTTATCCTTGTGTGCCCCTACTAAAATTTTTTTAACCCCCGGCAAATTATAATGTCGCGTACACAGTAAGCGCCAGGGTACCTACATCCGCAGGTCTGCCTCCGGCTCCGGCTCCAGCAGAAAATCGGCCTCCGGCTCCGGTAAAATTTTTGCCGGAGGTTCCGGCAATTTCGGTAGCAAATTTTGCCTAATTTTGCAAAATTTATCTGTTTGAGCGTGTTTCGTTTTACTTTTATCACAATTTTCAGGAAAGAATTAACGAAAATTCGCAGAACATTAGCGTAAAAACAAACAAATTATAACATATTACAGATATTAGTTAAAATTAACTAGTTCGTCATCGTTACTACGGAATGTCGCCTCACCTCCAGCTCCGGCTCTGGCTCCGGCAAGTTTCGTTGACCTCCAGCTCCAGCTCGGGTCAGGTATTTTTTACCTCCGGTTGCACCCTGGTAACCGCTGATATTGTCATGATCCATACGAACCACGTTTCAAACATGCACGATCCATAAGCTACGTCCGCAGCAATAACTTTCGTTCCTCTCTTGTACAATCTTCATTTTATCACAAGTAAAATAGATGTTGTTCTGGGGTGAAACTTTGAAACTAAAACAATCAACTGTGGTTTAGCAAATTCCAGCGCAGCGATTGTTAACGTATCGTTCCCGAAGTTAGCCGCAAAAGGTCCTCTCACCGTAACCCAATGAACCTGCCGCTGCAACATGAAGCGACTGCTTGCACGAGAGCATCGCTTTCTTGCTGAGCAAGTGAATAAACAACGAGTGCACTCACAAGTGTAGAACGAGTACCATACCATGAATTCTGCACGAATACACTGCGCGAGTTGTTGAGTTACGTGCACAGCATGACAGCGATGATCGAGTGTACCACACGCAAGAACAATAAAGCCATGATACAGCTGACTTGTACCACAGCCGTCAAACAAACAATTTTTGGTTCTTTGAAGTATTGAAAACACCATTATCTTGAATACCGAGCTTGCTAATTAAGTCAAGTTATCTGCCCTTCACAAAGGAAACTTAAAACTGAAGGCCTTTTAACGAGGACTTTACTACTTACTTACGTCTGGAGACAGCCTGGTTGAGAACTGTTCAATTATGCCCAGACCTGAGGACAATAGTTGTCGACGTGTCACCTTAAAAGAGCGATTGTGCCAACGTGAATTGCCCAAATAAACTTGTGATGTCTTGTATTAACACAAATCAGTGCTCAAACCTGTCAGTATATGTAAACCTATTTTAATCCAATAAAAACAATTCAGCTTTTAGTACTAGAAAAGTAGCTTTGCTTAATAGCCTACGGGAGATTTTCACTTGATCTGAGCTGGCTGCGGGCCTGTAATAGTATTAGGACAATTGTGAAGCCTGAAAAAGTTTACACGCGGTGTGTTAAAATTTTTAAGTAATAAACCTAGTGTGGGTTATATTTTAATGTTTACGTTTAGTGTTTTTATGTTTTCCATTCGTATATCGCCATCGGCCTTGCTGTACCGCCATCGGCCTTGCTGTACAGCCGTTCGGCACGCTTGAAGCACAGTTAAGGCACGCTGAAGCGTGCATTAACTGTGCATCAACCGGTTATGGCACGCTGGGACGTGCGTTAATATCCAAAAGGTACGGTGGTTTTAGCAAGGCTGTCAATTATATAAGCCGTGATATACAAATATATACATAATGTAAAAGTTCAGTTTGCAGCTGCTTTAATGGTCTTCGCGCATTATACATTTGGTTTTGTCAATTTGGGATAAAAAATATACTCATTGCTTTTCCGACACCCACACGGCGCCGACCGACACGCGCAGCACGGCGCCGTCCGACACCCGCACGGCGCAGTCCGACACCGGCACAGCGCAGTCCGACACCGGCACGGCGCAGTCCGACACCCGCACGGCGCAGTCCGACACCCGCACGGCGCAGTCCGACACCCGCACGGCGCAGTCCGACACCCGCACGGCGCAGTCCGACACCGGCACGGCGCAGTCCGACACCGGCACGGCGCAGTCCGACACCCGCACGGCGCAGTCCGACACCCGCACGGCGCAGTCCGACACCCGCACGGCGCCGTCCGACACCACGATACCGCACCGTGATTCACGGTGACGGACGGCGCCGTGAGGGTGACTGACGGTGCCGAACGTAATCAAAAGTATAGCGCTACCCAAAATGATCAAAATATAGACACATGTGACAACAACAAGCAGGATTGCAGCGTAGACAAAACCAGCGATCAAAACACGCCTGATTGCGTGTAAATATATTTATACACAATAAACAGAGGTGTACCTACGGGGATTTTTGATGTCAACTGTTCCCGTTTGGAATTTTAATTTTTTAGCTAAAATTTCTAATAAAGTATTCAACTGTGTTTTTGGCATTTGTAGTATGAGAATCTCTCAGCGTGGAGAGTTGGAGCTGCCTCCCCTATCCTGGTTAGGGTCCCTTGAAATCGCATGAGTTATAAGTTTATTTATGTAAGTACAAAATACAACGGCGTAGGCCACTGGGTTTCATATGTCAACTCGACCTGTTTGGATTTAGAAATTTAGTTAAATATATACTGCGACCAGCTTACCTGTACATAAAAATTTTGTCTGCGGCTCTATTTACAATACACTTATATTTATGGCAATTTCCGGCGTAATAACTTCTTACCCATTTTAAAACTGTAGGCACAACTTGTAGCTATCACAAACAAACAAAACAATACAAAACCTAAACTAACTTCATTTATGTTGAATCTATAGCGAAAAAAATTTTGCTTTTCAAAATTCTTATTGATCGCTGAGAAAATCAGAAATATTTAAACCGATTACACTATTAGACTCTTTATTATTGTCAAGAAATATTTTGTATACTCCAGTGAAATTTTTCACTATATTTTTCGAAAAAGCATGGGAACCCAGATCATCTGAGAAGCGTTTCATCTCAACTCACGAGCTGTCTGGAATATAACTGCAACCAAAGCAGTTTATTTCAACTAAAAATTTGGATTTGAAATCTAAATATGATTGAAAATATTAAATTAATGATGTTACAATGTTTTCAGCTTATTCTGTGATAAGCAAGTTCAAAACTACCCCAGATTGTTACGCGAATCCAAGTCGATGGTCAAGCCGTGCAAGTCTATTTGTCGCCGAAGGATCGACCCCGAAGGATCGACGCCGAATGGTCGACCTGGTCAAACGACTCGAATTAGAAGACATGGCATAAGTGTTGGTCACTTATTTAGTGTGAGAGGTATATATGTGCTTCTTGGCTTTCCTTTTTCCAAAATTTTATACTCACTCAGCTGCGACTACACTGCAAAAAATTGTGAGCCCAAATTGACTATACCCGAAGTAGCATGTACGGGACTACACAAACTGAGTCAATTTTGACTCCATCAGCGTTAAACGTGCGACTCACTGAGTCAAATTTGATTCTAGCGGAGTCGAATTTGACTCAGTTTGTGTAGTTTGGAAAGCCTATTTCGGAGAGTCAATTTGACTCCGCATTTTTTACAGTGTAGCGGTCCAATCAAATAACGAACGTTTTGTTGGAAAATTTGTTCGAATTTTTGGCACGCAGTTCAAAAAAACGTGTTATATTCACACACGTGACCGCAAGCTATCATAGAATAATTTCATTCAACACTATAGTTTATTTGGTGTCGCGAGTACGCTATAAAAGTTTGCTACAGTAGTGACCCGAATAAAGAGGGTGTGGTGTAATAATAGAGGGTCCCAATTTTGAATCCCAATCAATAGGAGTCGGTAACCCTAATAAGAGTCAGTAAGCGGATAGCGTCCGTCAACCCTAGAGCCCATAAATGTCAATTATTCCTGATTGTAGTGCATAAAAGTCAAGGACGAAATACAGCTGAGTTCAAAACTTTAAAGCGTACTTAAATTTTCCAAGTATATATGTTCTAAGTATAACCTTGCATGATCGCTAAAGCGTTTGATACAAGACAAACAAACGTTTAATTCAACGGATAGTTGCAGTACCGGATACATATCAGTAACGAAGGGTGACGGAGCGTGGGTTAAAAACAAATAACCGTCCGTAACCGAATAACAGGGGAATACCCTCAATAGAGGCCACATAAATTTCAGTCCCCATTTTATTCGGCTGACGATAGTACAAGTGATCAACTGAAGGCAGAAGTGGTTAAAAATAGGAATGTCTTTGGATCCCCACTTCTTCGATACAAAGTTAAGGCGTCACAGCGGCAGCGGAACTATTAATTGGGCTTTATTTGTATGTACGCTGTGCCTTTATGCTTTGAACTGCGATTTCGTCTGCCCAGCTTTCGCATAAACACACTTTTTAAAGAAATGGTCAATGGAGACTGTAATTGTCGTGTACATTGTGATCAGCTAAAGCTAACAACAGTACTGCGGCGTGAAAATAAAGATATTTTATATATTCGTACATTAGGGGATGCATACGTACAAGCGACAAAAGCAATTACTTAATTTGAAAGCGAAATATACTAAAGCAACGAGGAACATCAGGGTTTTGATATTTAATACACTATGAAATACTTATTTTACAGAATGTTCAGGGCAAGCAAAGTTCAACCGAATTTGTGATTCAAAATGAGTTCCGATTGCAATCGGAATCCGAATTTTAAAATTTTAACTTTTATCCTACTTGTGGTAACACCAATGTTGCATAATAATTCTCTCGATCTCAACATCTGAACTGAATAATTCGTGGCTTCGTATTAAATTGCCTAAATACAGTGCGTAATTTTGGCAATTATGTTCATTTTGTAATAAATTTTATTCGTTATCTTTTTATTAAATTTCGTGTTATAATATATCTCTATTGAACGTTACTTTTGAATATAAAGTCATAATTATGTTGAAAATAATTGTTTCATTTGCCAAGAGGACAAAAAGAGCCAGCAAATTGCACTGAAAACATTTTACTAAACGGCAAAACTTCACTTGTGCATCTTTCCGAGAAAGAATAATTTCACTGATTGATTTTTAATGGCGAAAAATTCACGAAAATTCTGCAGCGGGAAATAATCCATTGGATGTTTTAAAAATGCGCCTATGCAAAATATCCACCAGCAGACTTCTTCGGGACTAAAATGTTTGACGAAACAAATTCGATGTTGAACCGTACTGTAGTGACACGAATAAGAGGGGGTAACTGATATTTATTTGATACCCGCTTGTTATTCCGTAACGGATTGTTATTTATTTTTAACTCACGCTCCGCCGCCCTTCGTTATGCGGGGTACACGTTATAACCGGGGCAGGTGGGACACGGTTTTCCCATGTTGATTCGACGTCAACGTTAAAATTTGGGCACTTATATCGCATGAACAGACAAAACTCGAATGTCATATGACATTAGTTTACAAACCACCCACCGCTCTCAAACGATCAATGTGTAAAAGGGACGGTATTCCAAAATTTCAACGAATATCATATGATATTCAGCGGAACAGTGTAACCTTAAGGTACGAATAAATGAATCAAAAGTTGGACGGTAGAGGCACAAACGTGTTTAAAATACCAAATACATGTCTGCAAATCGTTTCCGACACAAAATCGCTTAAAACCACAGCTTCATAATTCAAAAATTCAAATGTCAAATTCTAGTATCATATGATATTCAACAGAACAATTTGGGTATGTTACCTCACCTACGCAGACATTTGAAAAATACCATATGATATTCGCAGACAATACCTCGAATATCACTTGATATTGAGGGACAAAAGGTGACCTACACATGATATTAGCAGACAAATACGAATTTTTGAATACGATATGGGGTCTACTAGCAGACAAAATCTGACCCAATAGTCTAATAGGGACAAAACGTGTCCCAAGCTGCCCCGGTTAAAACGTGAACCCCGCATTACTCATATACCTATATCCGGTACTGCAATTATCCGTTGAATTAAACGTCTATTTGACTTGTGTCAATAGCTTGAGATATCAGACTAGGTTATACTTAGGAATGTACTTTCAAATTTTAAGTACGCTTTAAGTTTCGAACTCAGCTATATTTCGTCCTAGACTCATTTATGCACTACAATTAGAGATAATTGACATATGAACTAAAATTAGAGTTTAGGAACTATATCCGCTTACAGACACTTACTACGGATACAAACTCCTATTAATTGGGACTCAAAATGTTGGACCCTCCTCTTATTATCCCACACCCTCCTATTCGGATCACTACAGTATATCAAATTCCTTTACAGCACGAATATTTATCATTTGAACTGACTCTTGTTTATACTTCAAAACACTATTTCTTTATTGTTTAGTTTCTTCTCGACAGACATACGCTTGCGTACTAAAACCTTTTTGAATGCGGCTGTATGTGTAAAACACACTGAACAATCATATTTTATCACAGTTTTGTCGTCAGTCACTAAGGCAACCATGAAATTTGTAATGAATTAAGTAAAAATATTTCCGGAATGAACCAAGAAAAAATTTTCTCATAATTGTTTTAATGCCGTTGGTTATAGTTTGGGGCGATAATATATGTAGGAGCCGGCACCACCTCTCAACCCCGCATAAAAATACGTGCGTTCCTGTCGTCATTGAAAAATATATTAACGTCCACGTACTTGCACAGTTTGACCCATATTATATCAGTAACAAGTTTAAGTCGTACTCGAACTATTACAGATGAAACATTCTATTTTTTGTGACAAAAAATGCGCAGTTTACACACCGACTCTTGCGATAAATTTGTACTGATACTAGACATATCCATTTTATTTACAGATTAACACTACTTCAACTACTGCAGTTTTACTTCGCTTTATTTATCAAGGTTATCCAGTTGGTGATAGATCTTGTAGCTTTTGAAGCAGTGCTGATTGGTGAGGTTAGAAATTGTGCGCGTTTTCTTTGCATTTGATTTGTGCTCCTTTTGTGATGCCACAGGAGGCTATCAGTCCCACGAGAAAACACGATGACCTAAAAGTGACGTGATACCTAAATCATGTTCTTGGTGGTTCCGCATGGCTGATTATTAATGCTGTGCCCCGACTGGGAGCCGGCCGGCCGGTCAGTAATCGGTTATCACAGAAAAAGCTAAAAACATTGTGACATCATAAATGGTTTTCGATTTTAAAACATTAGCAGAAATCTCAAATGTTGTCTACTGTTATCATTACGGTCTATGTTATAAATACTTAGCTGTTTCAGTAAAAAATTTAAAATCCCAAACGGCCGGCAGTCGACACCTGATAATATATTTTTAGGTAAGCAAGAGCGTTTTGATCGCTGGTTTGCTTACCCTCTACTCCTGCTTGTTGTTGTCTTACGACAGCGGGATGGTCCTCGTAGTAACATGGGCCAATATTTTGATTCTTAAACGTTTCATCGTATTAATAACATGAAGTACATGAAGCCACAATGATCGACAATATTTTGCATAAATGTGGTACATAAAAATATTTAGAAACAATGTAGTAACTGTCATTTATTATAGCTTATGGGATACTACTAAACTTGTTCTTATTTATACAATGAATATTTTACAACGCGGTCGTTTCTTGTTGAAATGCTGAGCCTAAAATAATTGGTTTAACTCCTGAAAACGTATATTCCATAGGCCGCGGCCGGCCGGCCGGTCAGTAGAAAAGTGGTAATTGCACTCAACAAATTATGTTAGACAGTGATTGAATCCAACCTCGTAACTGAATTTTCATCTGAATAATATTTGCTATAGAAACACAATATTTCACGCAAATATTGGAGATGGGCATGTGATGATTTTAGATCGTTTATTTATCGGTATAAATCCGAATGTCAAAAATTAAATTTTCTGTTTTGAATATCTTCAACTCGATTCTGCGTTTCTTGGCTTTCCGAATCTTAATTTTTGTTTCTTAAAGCACTTGTTTTTACTTGTTGCTCTGAAAAAATACTTTGTCTCCGTCTGATTTGAACCACTACAACAGAGATTCTATTGAAACTCCCCCGTCCCTCGAACTATACATTCACGAGTCGTTTTACTTTCCAAAAAGAAAGAACCACATTGAAATATACTTACGCTTAATCGCACAATGCTGCTTTTAAACGAAGATGCAGAAATTTCTGACGGGATGCGGGCTGACCAATGTTATGAAACGCAATTTTTCACCCAAAAATATTCTAAGCATAAAAATTGTAAGGTCTCCCCGCCCTCCCTCTAAAATCCGTTAGTTTCCACTTTCGTACTATACCGTAGTAGAGTTTAAATTTTAAAATAATTTTTTGCTTGGGCTTTATAGGCTTAAGCTTTGTTTTAACTTTTAAATATGTGTTTATTAAGCTAGAAGGCTTAACTTAGGAATATGGTTCGGTTGTTTAACCGCTAAAAGTAATATTGACAAAATATTCAAGACTCATTCTATCGAAAAATATTGCCGATTTCGCTCCTCATAACCTACCCTGACAATCTCAATTCAATTTTATATTTTTAATATTTGAATATATACTTTCACTTTTTGTGATGTTTTATATGGAGTACTGCGGAACCAGAAATGTATTTTCAACTGCTCAGAAGTTCTTAATTTTCTCATGTGTATACATTACAGTGTAATAACGAAGAGCTGAGTTTAAATGCTTGATTTTTGATAGTTGCATGATTAGTTCAATACATCTAAATTTATTCTTATATTTTGAATTACTTTTGATTAAAAACAAAGGCTAAGAATATTAAGAAGCTGTTTTTCCATCACACAAATGAAACTGTTTAACCCCTTCTCACATTGAGTTGCCTATAGGCAACTTAGCGCAGTGTATATATGGTAAATAATATGTTTAACAATTGCAACACGTATACATAGTACTAAATCCCCACAAGACGTGAGAACCCCCTCGGGCTCGAGCGTCAAGCTCATATAGCTGAGTGGTGATGGTATACGCCTGCCACTCCAGTCACCGGAGTTCAAATCCTAGCATAAAAGTAGGTCTCAGGGGAAATAGAAAATATTCATGTGAGAAAGGGTTAAGACCGACCTTATGACAGTATCCAGCAAGATGTAAGAAAAGAAATGTTTTCAATATCGTATAAATTATAAAAAATTTTCTGACTGCAACTATGATTGAAAAAATGACTAAAGTCAATCAGCTTTTAACATTACAAACAATATATACACCGAAAAACGCAAATCCACGTATCCACAAAAATCGTCAACAATTTAAGTTCAATATTCGGAGCCAAGTTTGAATACAAAAATTGTTTTCGTCAGCTCCAGCTATATTTCGTGGTGAAACCAATGGAAATTCCGGATATTTCTCATATCCGGATATCCGGTGCCCATGTATTCTAACCATCAATCTAACATCTGTGGAGTTTGGCCTTGATTTTCTAACAAAAATGCGTTTCGTATAAATAATCACATTTGAAAATAGTCTTAGACTGTTTATAAGTCAACCTAAAATTGTTTTGATTTTGGTCTAAAAACCCAACTTTCCAAAGCAATGATATTCACGCAGGAACGTAACAAACTGAAGTATGTTTAATGGCCTAATAATGAGCAATGCGTACAAGTTTACTACTGATTACTTTAGTAACTTACTGTAACATACATCTGCCATCCGGAAATGGTCAATTTGTGAACCCACCTGCTCGTGAGTATTTCGAATTAATTGATTACATATCTGTTAAACTTAACACCCGCAGTTTTTTTAATCAGAAAATACGACGTTCCTGTTCCAAACCAAAAATTTCACCTGCTTGAACTCTGAAACGCAAGCCTATACGTTTTAATTGAACAAGTGCGTAATAATTATTGACCCATGTATAGAACAGGGCCGGATCGTTTCCCGGAGCGGCTATAATAGAGTCAGTTTAAGCTTTAGACTAATTTTTTGCTTAGGCTTAGATTTAGGCTTAGGCTTAGGAATAGGCTCATCCACAAGCTTAGTCTTTTAAGCTTAGGCTTAGGCTTAGGCTTAGGAATAGGTTATACTACTGTTCGGTCCTTGTCCTATACATGGGCTTAATTATTTTAGGCGCGTCATAAATTACTATACTTCGATATATGAAATGCTTAGTTTCGGCTCAAAAACAAACTGTATCTACGGAGTTAAAACGAAAATAACAAAGATTCTGTTAATAAAAGCATGCGTTTCTAGAACGTTCAACACTAAAATTTAACATTTAACCTATTTTAAAAAGTAAATTAAATTGGCTCGGGGTGAAACACCCCCCACCCTCGCTTAAGTCCCTTAATATTGCTGACGTTTCTAAATCTCAAATAGAAAATTTTCTATGTGGAAACAGGCCTGTAGCCAGCTCACCTTGCTAGGGGAATAAAATTTGATGAGGAGCAGTAAAGGGTTTTTAATGACTTATACAAGCAAGGTTGAAAATTTTTTAGGGGGGCCAAAATTTTTCCAGGAAGCGCTGATCCCCGTCCCCCTTTGGCTACGAGCCAGCGCGGAAGAAAAGTGCTTCCTTGTGGAGTGGAGAGTAAAGAGTGCCATAAATAGTCAGTTGGTAGCGATGTTTTTAACTTGGACATTTTAGCACCTCCGCCTCCGAGACACGCTGCAAACTCACCGTTTTTGTTTGCGACAAACCGTTTTCATAGTAGAGCAACTCAGCCCAGGCTACATTCACGGCTCAAATCGATTGCACCAAGACTGCGTCTAAGTCCATTTGTAACTCCACCATCGCGAATATTTGTCAGCAGCACAAACGGAATTGGCTTTGGCCCCATCGAGCAAGCATTTGTTCCAGTTCCAGCGGTAGTTCAAACTCAAAATGACTTCACTATGCCTCCAATGTTTCATCCTCAGAACAGGTACTTATTGCACATTGTACCTACGTTGAAAAAAGTTCATAGTGATTTAATGCGAGATTTACGTTATAACCGGGGCTGGCGCGACACGGTTTGTCTCATGTTGATTCGACGTCAACGTTAAAATTCGGGCTCTTATATAGGATCAACAGACAAAACTTGAATGTCATATGACATTAGCTTACAAATCACCGCTCTAAAATGTTCAACAAGTACAACAGTCGGTATGTCACGTGATACTGAGAGATATTTGTACGAATATCTTATATGACATTCAACGGGATAGTGTATTTTCCGGTGCTAATAAATTAATGGAAAGTCGGACAGCAGACGCACAGCTGTGCTTAAAATACCAAATGCACGTCTGCAAATTCATTTCTGGCTCAAAACCGCTTAGGAAAACAGTGTCATAATTCAAAAATTCAAATTTCGAATTATAGTATCATATGATATTTAACAGGACAATTGGGTGTTGTCTCAAGTATGCAGGCATTTGAAAATATATCATATGATATTCGCTGACAATACGTCGAATATCATACGATATTGAAGGACAAAAGGTGGCCTACACATGATGATAGCAGACAAATACGACTTTTTGAATAGTCTATTAGCAGACAAAATGGTACCCAATAGTCTACACCCAATAGTCTAATAGGGACAAAACGTGTCCCAAGCTGGCTCCGGTTATAACGTGAACCCCGCATAAGTCGCAGTGCCTTCTATTGAGCACAATTCGTTTTCAGGCTAATATCAACATTTAATAATTTCTATCGAAAAACTCATAAGTCATATATACAATAGCGAAATGGTATTAATAATGGTGTTCATAAATGTTTGCATTTCAGAACAATTTTCAGTTGTATCGCGGGTAAATTCGGAGTGCTACAGAACGTCTTCGCTCGCGAGTTGCGGTTTTTTTACCAAACCCTTACGACATTCTGAAATTAGCGTGAAACCTGCACAACGCATAAGATATAAAACTTCCTTGGCAGTTATACTACACTTCCTCTATATTATTTTAATTTAACCGCATTTTCTTCATTTTCGTAGTTTTGAGTTGTGTAGCGTGCATGATGTGACATCGATCCCATGTAAATCAAACGGTCGGCCCAGAACGCAACGCGCGGTGCTACATTTTGATCGTTGCAGAGCGTATAAATTGCACATATACTATTTCCCAATACCAACGTCATCGACTGTTGATATAAACCCTTTCGCCCTTGAATATTTTATATTTTAGCAGATAGTTATCTTAAAACCAGGATCTGAACACATGCTTCACGGGTGGGAGTCGTTTACTACCATAGCCACTCAGCAGTAGCAGTTTTAATAGTGGAATGCTAATTGAACAAGGCTGGACATAATAGGCACGTCGTAAAACAATTTTCAACTAGGTAGTGAACAGTGTTCCACCAGAATTCCTGTTCCGGCCGGAATTGCTGCAAAAAAATTCAATTCTTGTTCCTGTTCCGGCAAAATTTAGTTCCTGTTGAAACTTTGATAGTGGATACAAGTACGTACAGTACTCTACTTTAAAGCAAACATCATCGACTCTGCAACACCTTGTCTGCATGAATATTATCTGTTTTAGCATCAGATGACCAATTTTCTCTGCTTTAGGAGATGACGTTCGTGCCCGAGAGCTCTCTTACGTCTTGTGGAGATTTTATGCTACACATATGCGTATTGGTAACAATGTATATTTATTTCTAGACACTGTTTGCAAATTGGGCCCCTGTTACTTTAATAAAGGCCGTCCAGGTTCCGGGTGGGTCTATAAGAGAGTAGGTTTAGATTCTAGATTACATATTTTTGCGTAAGCTTAGGCTTAGGCTTCGACTTACGAACTCATTTTTGGAGCGCTTTAGGCTTAGGCTTAATATGAATACGCTTAATCTGTTATGGAACATCCACGTTATACTGCACGCGCTACTGCGAAAAAATGTCTGGGTCTTAGTAAGACCCGACGTCGCTTTAACACACTATTACGAGACCACTGTAATGTCCGGTAGCCCTAACGAGGACGTAAGGACACATTACATTGTGTTCATATAGCATAGCAAACATACATAACAACAACACAAACACACATATACACTTATTGATTATGCTTAATTTTTTATGTTTTGTCCCGACTCCCTTCGGACAGTGTCGGGACAATTAATAGTGTCTACGTACCGCATAAAATTGTACCTACACGCTAGTTGCACCTTCAATTTGTACACAGACCGCTACCGGGTGGTTGGACAAATTTTTAACTTAGCGGGCACATTATAACGTGGATGACCCATTACGACCGTTAAAGTAACCTTGGCCTCAAATTGAGTACATTCTACAAACAAAAGGGTGAAGAATATAAAAACAAAAAATGTAAAAAACGAATGTAAATAAAAATTTAAACAGCATCAAATCTCTACGTGGACATCATCAAATGCACACGCAAACTGGTCAGCATGATTGCTCTGATCCAACATTAGGCGTATGCAGTCAAGTCGCGTGGACTGATTATTCTCTTGCCCTGGTCGGAATTACAAGCAAATACGAAATTTGCAAGTAATGGATTTGCATTTATTTATAACTATTTATGTATAAATATATATGTAAATATAAATACATACACATATATATAATATGTGTATATCTGGACTTATATTTCCAAATGCATATAACACCGATCACCAGTTAGCGATGAAGTAAGGTAAATCAAACGCAAACAATGAGCTGAATTTCGAACTTCAGCATGCGCTGATTCGAAAGTTACAGACCTATCATTAACTGGTAATAGGTGCTACACACATTTGAAAATACGGGCTCTGGTTTGAAAACGAACTGGGTTAAGAGTTTGAAAACGTGCAAAAAAATCTGTGTGCAATAAAGAAGAATTGATGCTGTCGACTGTTGACTAAAAGTTTTAAACATGACAGGAACACCAAATTAGCACCAATAGCGCTGCTTTTATGCCAGAAAACCAAAATTTAGATAAAAAACAATCACTATGAAGCTTATGCGGGATTCACGTTATAATCGGGGCAGGCGGGCCACGGTTTATCCCATGTCGATTCGACGTCAACGTTAAAATACTGGTTTTATATCGGGTCAACAGACAAAACTCGAATATCATATGACATAGTTTACAAACCACCGCTCTCAAATGATCAATATCAGAAGGGTCGGTATGTCACGTGATACTGTGAGACAGTTATGCGAATATAATATGATGTTCCAAAATTTCAACGAATATCATATGATATTCAGCGGGACAGTGTAACCTTTGGGTAATAATAAATGAATGGAAAGTTGGACGGTAGTGGGACAGGTATGCTTTAAATACCAAATACACGCCTGCAAATCGTTTCCGACTCAAAATTGCTTAAAACCACAGCTGCAAATTTCAAAAATTCAAATTTCACATTCTAGTATATGATATTCAACATTACGATTTGGGTATGTTACCTCAACTATACCGACATTTGAAAATATATCATATGATATTCGCAGACAATACTTCGAATATCATTTGATATTGAAGAACAAAAGGTGGCCCACACATGTTAATAGCACACAAATACGATTTTTTGAATACGATATAGGGTCTATAAGCAAATAAATTGCTACCCCATAGGCTAATATGGACAAAATGTGTCCCAAGTTGTCCCGTTTATATCGTGAACCCGCATTAATTGAATGTAACCCAAAAACCTAAAAGAGTATATATGCGAAATAATTTAAGTTTAATACAGACTGAAGTTTATAATGTTTCGGCCAATAAAAGAACATGAGCGGAACAGTACTACAAGCATATTCCTAAGCCTAAACCTAAGCCTAAGCCTAAGCGTAAGAATGAGTATATTCTTAAGCCGAAGCCTACGCCTAAGCCTAAAGCCAAGCAAAAAAATTAGTATAAAGCTAAGTTTACTGTATTCTAGTCCCGCAGAAAAACGTTCCGCCCCTGATCTTTACATGGGCCATGTTTTCAGTAAATATACTCCATATTCGTCGTGTGTTTCTCACGCGCTATCCTCATGCGCATTGGATACAGATACTATCACAAGGAGCATGCTAATTTCAATCGCTCGTGTAATTGTTTCGTGGTGTTACGACTCTGGTTTTACAATCTCAGGTATTAATACAAACGGCACCTGGCTTACATGGCTTTTTCTACGCCAACAACTGTTGAACAAAGTCAAAAGTTTTATAGGCTTTCCCATAGCGTACACTAACTGGTAAGCAGACCAAGATTCAGGCTTAGGTTTAGGCTAACGTTTGTATGTTTGTTTTTTGTTACGTACAGTAAACGTTTCGAAGAATATTCGTGTGTTATAACTGAGAAACCGTTACATGAAACTCATGGCAAAAAAACACACGGATTGGCCATTAACCCTCCTTGGCTAAGCCGTTCATCGTCGTTTTAGCCAATTTTACAGCGCTTGACGAGTATACTTCGTGTTATGCAGCGTCAGTTGTTCACGCGTTAACTTTGGATCGATGCTTAGAGAGAATGAAGCCAACACACGGATTGGTTAAAAGTGTTGTCGCGTCTAAAAATTCAAATTCAAGTCTCAATCTGAACGGAATTTTGAGTGCTTTGATGGCAAAGTAAGTGTCACAGTTGTACAGCGACAGTTTTTGGTTTAATTTTAGCAAAAATGTTGTCAACCTTAGATATTTTACGTCGCGGTTTGATCGCTATAGAATACCATATTAACGCTAACTCCCACTGTAGGTGCATAACGACAGAATGCTAACTTGGCCGGTGTTTATGATGATATAGCTAATATGTAGATTAGGAACGAGCTAAATATTGACTATCTAAAATTGCCGTCTCCAAGATTGCTGTATTGCTGAAATCAAACCGCCGCTTTGTATTAATTGCAATATCACAGGACTCCATTCATGTATCAAAAAAGTTAGTCACATAAGTACCGGTGGGACAAAATATGCATTTCACCACACTGAGAACTTTAAAACCGATTACTGTACTAATGTGCAGCAGTTTCATTGTATTGTCACTTTGATTCATTACACCATGCACTGCAAATTTGGGTACATAATTTGGGCCAATATAAACAAAAAGAGTGGAACATTATTATCAGCTTATTCCGAAGCCGAAGCCTAAGCCTAAATGTAAGAATGAGCATATTCCTAAGTCTAAGCGTAAAAATGCGCATATTCCTAAGCCTAAGCGTAAGAATGAGCATATTCCTAAGCCTAAGCGTAAGAATGAGCATATTCCTAAGCCTAAGCGTAAGAATGAGCATATTCCTAAGCCTAAGCCTATTGAGCTTAAGCCTAAGCGAAAGAATGAGTTTATTCCTAAGTCTACGCCTAAGTCAACCAAAAAAAATAGTCTAAAGCTTAAGCTTATTCTATTGTAGTCCCACAAAAAACGTTCCGCCCGCGAACTTTACATGGGCCATAATTTCAAACAGATCAATTTTTTGTCAAAAAATTGAAACTGAACTCGCCAATATTTATTAACTTTTTTTGCGACTTTTAGTTTTGGAACACACACTCTACAGTGCATATATGACAGTATAGTTGCAACATGTGGTCAAAAAGCTGGTGATATCGCTTTGAAACCAGCAATTGATGAGTTCACACTTCGTCAGCCCACACCATCGCCTGACGATCTTGCAATATTAACAGGGCAACGCAACGCAACAACAAACGAAACACTAGAATTTTATCAGGCAGATTCTGACGATATGAATGTTTCATCAACTGCAGTACCTATACTGCAATGCTTTGATTCGATTTCTTCGCTAGCCATAATGTTATTTGTTATTTCATTATGCAACTTATACTGCAATTAATTTAACACGATTGAGTTATATTAGTTTTCTTTTGAAACTTTTTCTAGTTTCGTATAAGGAATATAAGGAATCTGGCAAAAAAAACTATTAAACTATAGTGCAAAAAAATGAGTATGATATAAGGACTATTAGCAGACAAAATGTTGCCTAATAGGCTAATAGGGACAAAACGAGTCCCAAGCTGCTCCAGTTATAACGTGAACCCAGCATCACAAACGGAATCAAATTCGATTCCGCCAGAGTCAAATGTGCTATTTGACTCACTATTTTTGCAGTGTAGTATATATATGCAGGCTTCTATTTTCAACATGCTAAGGTACCTTGAAAACCTTCTTACATAGGGTTGACAATAAAGCCACCTAACAGCGCAAGCTTTGTCCAAAAATTAACATAACACTGCAATCAACACTACGGCAACGTCTTCGAGTTGTAGTTTGAAATTCGATCTTTTATATGAAATAGAAAATATTCAAGTGACAAAGGGTGAAGAAATTTTGGCCGTGAGGTGTTTGAAGCATCCAGCCATCGTCGGATTAAAGGGGATGCCAAGGGGGCCCGGGGCCTCCCACCAACCGAAAATTGACGATATATTTCAATTGATGCAAGCAAGAGTGGATGATCACTCTTTATAACAAGAGTGTGCAACAGGGTACATTCTGTGTATTAAAGAATTTACAAGCACGCGTTGCAGTTTTGTTCGACCCCCCCCCCCTCATCGGGGGGGGGGGGGTTAAGCAAAAAATTAACAGCATGTTTCAGTACACCTACCCCCTTAAACAAGAGGGGTACAATTTGCTCATAGCATTACTACAATATAAAACTGCATACAGACCCCCCTAAACAAGAGGGGTAGGCCAAAAACGCAACGCGTACCGGGTACATTCATCAATACACGGAATGTACCCAGTTGCACACTCTTCTTATAAAGAGTGATCATCCACCTTGATACAAGCCATCAAAATATTTTCGCGGACCACGAAGTTATTCAAGCTGTGAAACATATCATCGGTGAGGCATTGCGTCCTTCGCCAGGGTTATATACAATGGTGTAAAACAATATTTTTAAATGTTGAGAAAGTTCCTCAGATTTATCGATTTTACGGTTTCTACAAGATTGGGATTAAGCAGCTAAAGCCTATACCACCTATCATTTGTGATCCCAAACTTATGGTATAATACGATGAGAAGTTGAGTAGTCAGATTAGTTCTAATCAGGACAAGTACTTCGCTTTCCGACCTCGAGTGCCCTTGCATTGACAATCCTTATACCTCATCACTGGACTATTTTAGACTGCTTTTTGTTAAGCAGACATGCAAAACCTAACCGGCTGCAATCCGTCCTGCGTGATCACGGTGGGACTGCATTGCCACAAGTTTCGGGACCAGGAGTAGTGTTGTGCAAATCCCGCATTTTCTACTGGCCGGACGACCGGCCGGTAATTGATTGTCTCCTGGCCAATATGCAAATCAAGCATTTTTATAATGACCAGGAGAGCAATAGTATAAACACATGTTCCTACATTTTGCAACTTCAAAGCATATATTTTTAATAGAAAATAAAGTGTCCATTTTCGGACATCAGAAAATTGCTAGACTTCAATTGAATCGTAAGTGACTTCTCTAAGTGCAAATATAGAAGAGTCCCTGGGTCGTAAATTTTGTTTCGTACTTTTCGTACAATTAATTTCATTAAAATGTATCATTCTAACCTCTGGTGTAAAAATAATTATGGTTAATAAAAGAGCCTGCTAGTCATATGGACCCGGAGCCTCTGAGACGTATGGCCCACAGGCCTCTTGGTCATATGGGCCCCGGGCCTTCCACCACCTTAATCCGGCCCTGCTTCCAGCTAACTGAAAGTTTGACTTATATATGCCGCTCAAACAGGTAATTGAACATTTCACACCGTAAAATCATTTGGCGTCAGAAGCGATGATTACAATAAAAGTTGTTTGCGCTGATTGAATATTGGAAGGTCTCAGCAAAATATATATTATGAATGAATATTTAATAGAAATATATTGAGACGGAAAAAATATCATACATTATACAATGACTAGAATGGCACTCATTATAAGTACATATTTTTGATATCAAACAGTATTAAATTCAAAATAAAAACAAATACAATTATCATTCGCTCGCAAAAATACAAATGCTGCAGCAATTTGTTTTTTGCAATTATGGTTTTACAAGCAAAATTAATTATAGACACTTTATTTAACATAATTGTTCTTATGCTATGCGTAATTTTAGCGTAGCGATGTACTTTTGATGACGGACGGCGCAGTCCGTCACCAGCATGGCACCGTTCGTCACCCGTCCGTCAGTGCCCGTCACACGTACGACGCCATCCGTCACCGCGCGTACGGTACGGTATCGTACGCAAAGACTCACGTACCATACCGTATGATGACGTACAGTGACGCGCGCTGACAGACGGCGCCGTGCGACAAGTATAGCGCAACCGTAAGGCTTAAGTTGAAAGCTTTTAGTAACGTTGAAAAGTATGAAGTTAAAATACTTATCAAAATATTCAGTTTTGGTTACCTGCCGATAGAAACAGCGATAAAAACACAAACTTAAAACAATCAAAATATCACAAGTTTATGTCAGTCCCATGTTACCATTGGTTTGGATTGCACACAAAATGTCCAGGCGTTTGTTAGAAGCGGTATAGTGTCCATTAAACGCATTAAACGCTACGGACGCAAATATAAGACGTCTGACATTATTCGAAGCAACAGACACCTGTCAGCAAGGCCTTTCTTTTCCATACAGTTATTGGCGGGAAATTCAAATTTTGGCGGGAAATTCAATTTTTGGCTGGAAAAAGTTTTGGCGGGAAAATTAATTTTTTTCTGGAAATTCAAATTTTTGCGTGAACACTCAAATATTGGTGGTAAATTTTATTATTTAGCGGCAAACCTAATATTTGTGCTGGAAAATTCAAATTTTGGCTGGAAATTCAAATTATGGCGGGAAAACTGAAATTATGGCGAGAAAATTCAAATTTTAGCGGGAAATTCAAATTTTGGCGGCAAAATAACATTTTGGTAGGAAAATTATTTTTGGCAGGAAAATGCAAATTTTGGCGGAAAACTTTTAATACAGCTCTTACTTTTGGTATGCGGACATTTTTTCAAAACGAAGACCATATGTGGACTTTTCGTGGAAAACGCAAACTATGCATGAACGCGGTAGCCAGCTAAAATTGTGCCCGGTCAGAGTTACTGCTGTACTCTGTTATGTCCGCAGAAAATAAACATGGCGGACAATTCGTGTGCATCTCAAACCGTCGGTAACGTGGGACTGACATCATATCAAGCGCTTTTCCTAGCGTCGATTTAACATATCTACAATCTACGTTAAGTTTTCGCCTTTTTGCTGAGTATTTCCTTATTTGAAACAAACCAGCGGTCGAAACAGTTTCAAATATGACGCGCAGATGCTGCTAACGATACTAAAAGCATGTTTACTAAGCCTAAGCCTCAGCATAAGAATCAGCTTACAATTACTCGTAGGCTTCAGCCAATAAGCCGATGCAGAAAATAGTCCAAAGCTTACTCTACTACAATAAGCCACGTTTCCAAACAGGTCTCATTTAACGGATTTTTTGTGGATTGTCTTATTTATTCACACTTATTGTGAAAAAAAAACAATTATCGAACAGATACCAAAACAAATAAAATACAAATAATTAATCAGTGACACTATAAATATAAGAACGACGGCCAAATTTTGAAAATCGTTTCCTCGGCGCAGCGTTCGGATCTGCTCCGGCCAGCAAGTCTTCTTCTTCTTCTTCGTCCCAGTCTTCAAATTCAGGCGGAGGTTCTGTTGCCATCATTTCGGTATCGACCATAACTTCAACCGCTTGTACTCCGCTGCTTCTCATTAACGTTCGTTGATCAATCGATTTTTGTATGGAGTCACGTTTCGATTGATCCATCATTCTGAAATAGTTACCATTTGCAGTTATTATTTTCGAAACGGGCACTGATGCCCTCTGTATTAAAAGCAGTTCAATGTATCGTGATTCGAATTTCCCTGATTATATTAATGCCAGTATTTACTATGCTATATTTATCAGGTCATTATTGCCGCATTTATAGAGGCTGCTTCTTACTTAAAAACAAAAAACGAGTACAGTTACGGTTGTATTTAAAAGTAGACGCGGAATTGAATTTAATCATTTTTTGTGAAAAAATTAATCCACAATGTCTACTGAAGGCTACGTCAATCGAGAGATAAATCCTGATACGGATCGTTCGATTATAAATTTCATTTTCCAATATGGACGCGTACAGACAACTAAAGTTCTTATTTTACAATTCCGGTCCAGGTGTTAAAACGTGTTCGTAAATATGTTAACAAAAACTGCCGAACATCCTGATTAGTTTACAAATGCTTCAAATTAGTTGGCCAAATCAGCTGATTAAGCAATAAAATGAGAGCTATAACAAAACTTCCGTACTGTAGTGACCCGAACAAGAGGAGAGTAATACCAGTGGTGTCCATTTTGAGTCCCAATTAATAGCAGTCCGTATCCCTAATAAGAGTCCGAAAGCGGATAGAGACCATAAACCCTAATTAGAGTCTATAAATGTCAATTGTTCCTAATTGTAGCGCATAAAATGACTCCAGGACCAAATAAAGTTGAGCTCGAAACCTTAAAGTGTGCTTAAGTTTTGGTGGTACATTCCTAAGTATATCCTTACACTATCGCTCGAGCTGTTGACACGAAGACAAATAAACGTTTAATTCAACGCATAATTGCAGTACCGGAGAAATATCAGTAGCGAAGGGTGGCGGATCGTGGGTTAAAAACAAATAGCAGTCCGTAACCGAATAACAGGGGGGTACCCTCTGGAGAAGCCAAAAAATATCAGCCCATCATTCTTATTCGGGACACTGCAGTGCAGTGAAACGCGCCAGTTAAGCGTGTTCGCGCAATTTTGTGGACTGCCCTTAAAGGATATTCGTTGTAATTTTGGAATATTATATGATATTCGCATAAATGTCCCTCCGTATCAGAGGAGAGTACAAGCGGTGCAAACCATCGCACTTTATGTACTTATACAGCGTCAAACATGCTCCCGTTGTAGTTTAATTTAGGAGTATTCATGTGATGGCGACCCCCTCGTAACTAGGGGGAGGGGAGGGGATCGGCCAAAAACGCAACACCCGGCGTTATATTTTGTACTATTCGGAACCGCAAGAGTTGAACACTCTTTTACCATGCACTCTTGTTAGACTTAAAATTCTAGTTTAGTTCATCCGTCACGCTTTTTAAGTCTCATTTGAGCTAATGTTTCATGTTAAGTTTAATATTTAAGTTTAAGCTCTTAAGAGAGTATACGCGTTGCAAATTACCTGCTCGTGAATATTTTGCATTTCGTTTATGCTTAGGCTTAGGTTATTAAAGACTGCTTTAGGGTTTAGCTAAACTTAAACCCTGATGCGTAAACGGGAAAAGTGTACGGAAATCAGGATGCAACCGAACGTGAAAAATACCAGAGCTGTAAGCCAACAAAACTTGCCGGAGGCAGACCTCAAGTGATGCTTTGTGTATAAAGGTGTATTTTTGAAACTTGTGTTGGTTAACATAACATTTCTTTTCACAACACATAATCATCACCTATCAGTTCGCCGTTGGCGTAAACAATGGAAATAGTTCAATTTTCACTGCAGCCTATGGGTTACAAAGAGGAATTTTACATAAAATTTCAATCTTAAAATCGTAACATTTCTATATTAAACACCGTTAGAAAACTTTTCGAGTGTCAGCTTTTGTAGAAGAATAAACAACAGACGAACGAATCCCCCATAAACTGTTTGCAACACTGAAAGTATGAACACGTTTGTTTTGTTACTCAGGCCCGTATTCTCAAATGTGTTTAGCGTCTATTACCGCAGTCGCTGATAGATAGATTTTGTAACATTCGAACCAGTGAATGCTGAGGCTCAAAGTTCAGTAAATTTGTTGCATATGGTTAGCTCTAATTTTGTACCAATTTTGTGATCAACAACTGCAATAGTTATTTTAGCTGAAAACCTATTACTACTGACTGATGATAGTTGCTATCACATTTTGGAATATGTGTTCAGATTGAATCGTTTTGCTAAAAACATTTAAATATATTATCAAAAATTGTATAAATGAATTTTAGTTAATATCAGGATGCAGCCGGAATTCCGGATCCGGCATTTTTTCCTTCTAGTTCCGGTATTTTGTACTGCGCATATATATACATATATATATATATATATATATACATTTCAATTGTTTGATAAAGTGTATCTGTATTGCTCGTATATTATGTGTTTAGTTGCTCGTAGTGTACTCTGAGTGAAAGGGTTAAGTGGAACAATTGTTTCACAACGTTTTAGATATTACTATTTCAGGGTGTAAACGGACAGTAAAAATAACGGAAACAGATATTGAAGTATAAAGTTTCCAAAATGTTATATATACTGTTCCGTCAACACAATTGATGCGTGCATATATTCGCGAATAATTTCGCAATTTTATTTCACTTCGAACATCTTCAGCGAATCTGTAACGAAAAATTGCTATTTATACGTGATACAACTAATTTTGAACGTAAAAATAACAGAATTTCCGTTATTTCTATAACTGAAACGGACACCGATTTTTATCGGACACCGATTTCCGGCTACACCCTGCTATTCATTAAAAGCTAACAATTTGAAAATTTCTTTATATACCTATGCATAATCTTCGACAAAATTTGCGTACCTCCAACTCCGGTAATTTTCACCATCGATGGTACCCTCCAATGCCTAGACTGTCTACTTATGACCAGGGACCAAACCCCAACAATTAACATATTTTATTAAAACAGACTTCTGAAAAACGGACAAAAAATCTGAAACTACCTTTATCCAGGGCGTTGCTTTTGGCGCGACCATTATAAATGTTGGGAAGCTTAAAAACATTTTAACCTTATTAAACCGTACAAAAAACGGCAAAATTGCATTGAACCGAGTTATCTCTTTTCCGGAAGCAGAGGCAGACGTCAGAATAAAATACACTTAATCTGCTCTGTCAATCGACACAATATTTTACTAAAAAATCAAAATGTTAAGAAGGACAACATTTAAAACCTTAATTTATTGTGAGAAAAGAACAATAAACTGCCTAAAACTTATACCGATAAGTAGCTGTTCATTTTAACAATCAAATTATCATCAATTCGCACGTTTAACAACAATTTTTTCGCAGAAGACATTGTCCTCACCCTGTGTTGCATTATTTCGCCCATGTATAGAACAGGGCCGGGACAGTAGTATAAGCATATTTCTAAGCCTAAGCGTATGGATGAGCCTATTCCTAAGCCTAAGCAAAAAAATTAGTCTAAAGTTTAAACTGACTCTATTATAGTCCCTCCGGAAAACGATCCGTCCCTGTTCTATATATACATGGACCCATTATTTTATACGTGACATTTATAAAAACAGTCATCTAAATATAGTCTGCTGTGTTAGGAGCGCTGTGTTTTAATAAATCAACTGGTGCCCTATGCTGCATACAGGTACCACGTTTACCTCCGATAACACTGCATGAAGTGCGACCGGATATCAGGTATAGACTACGTCTAAAATCGACATTCGGCTCCGGCGTTTCAAATTGCCCGATAGTTTTTAAAGACTACAAAAATTGTAAAACCATCATTTGTATTTGTCATACATTCCAAAACTTAAAGCTTCAGTATAAAAATAAATCTAAAACTAAGTCTAACCGAAAATAATAGCTTATTCGTCTCTATTTTTGGCACCTGGGAAAAACTGGATGCGTTTAACAGTAGCATAGGTTAATCTAATATTAAAGCTGAACGCAACAATACAAAAACATAGACCAATAAAACGAGGCCGTTGTTAAAGTGTTAAAATAACGCATCGGCGAGATGTTAAAGCTTCGGCAAGTAAACACTTTGCATACCTAATGCCACGGAACGAATGGTTACCTACGTTCTAATATTTGAATGCCGTTTAGCAATAGATTTGAGTTAATTTTCCGGCTCTGGCTGAAGATAATCCAGCTTCGGCTAAGCATTTTTTGACACCCGGTCCCACCCTGCGGTCATAGTTTCCCCAGTAGACTCGATGAGCGTAAGATACCACGATATACAAAACATCCAGTGACCAAGCGCCGAACTTTACGTGGAGCACAATTTGACACGACACCGACAACCTGCATAAGCTGGCTTCTCCACAGCTTGAAAATTTCCGCCGGGGGGCGTTTCCTGGGGGCAGCTAATTTTGCTCGGGGCAGTTTTCCTGGGGGGGGGGCAGATGATCTGAGGGGTCCTGGGGGGCAGGCTTATAATTTTGCAAGCCGACTTTTTGGACCATTTTTTATTCTAGATCGTGTTTCCAACTCAACTGAAGATTACTCATCACTCAACATGACAAAAATTCCCCGCAAACGCTAATAACAGTAATTTTGACTAATATTACTGACAACTTTACCAGAAGTTGAAAGAAGCACAATTATATAAAATATAGATAATCTATAATTGAAACTGTGATTAACATATATTTTATATATTAGTCACAGCTTCAGTTTATCATAAGGCTCAGGCGGGTTGAACTTGTTGCTGCAAGGTACTTTCGAATGCTGTATGCCCTGAAACGGTCTTTATATAATTGTACTTTTTTCAGTTCATTATCGAATTGTGCTAATTACTACCGGTATTTGTAACGCTATTAAAAAATTATGAGTACTCAGCGTAATATAAAATCACATTTTGCCGAATGTCCGCCTCAAAAAAAGTCCAGGTCTTTATGTTTTAACATTGAAAATTTTTGGCTTAGAAAAGTCCTGGGGGCCCCCAGCAAAAAAATTGGCTGGGGGGCATTTTGCTGGGGGACGGCCGAAAATTCGCCGGGGGTTTGCCTTTCCGGGGGGCGGCAAAATTTTCGCCGGGGGGAATGAAAATTTCGAAAAGTGCTGGGGGCCTCCCGCTGTGGAGAAGCCAGTGCATAAGTGCAATGCCCGCACAAATTTTGAAGCAAACAACCCTTAAATGGACGTCAATACAAAAACTTTCAAACATTCACATGTAAAACATTATTAATTAGAAACATATTATAAAATTCATCCCATCGCACGTGAACCATTATACACAACTGCATAAATACAAAAAGTTTACACCCGTATGATTCATTAAAACCCGAGACAACTAAAGTTTCATCTAATTTCTTTAAGCTCGTCGTTCAACCGCAACTGAAATAAAAAACAACGCGTAGAACTCCTATATATCAATTTTAAGTAATTTTGTCATGTGATCGGTACCTCAGGCACCTTCTGCAACCTAATTTTAACAGGAGCGTTTTTACACAACTTTACACAAAACCAGAGATGGGCGGTCTCGGTTAAAAACCGAGACCGAAACCTGACCACCGAGACAGGCCAAGAGAAGTCTCGGTCAATATTTTTGGGCTTCACCGAACAAAATAAAAATTTTCTAGATAAGTTATTTCTGATGGCTTTAAGCGGTTTTTTATGTTTTGCATAGTTTTTTGCGTTATTCATACTTTTTCGACTTTTTTCAGAAATTTTGCTCGTAATATTATTGCATAACTATAAAATTTCGTAATTTCACAGAGAACTTTTATTCATCAGCCATGACGTACTTCAACAGTACAGTCATTATACTTGCTGACTGCTCGATTTCTGGTCTCGCTTCCAAACCACCGAGACTCAAAAAAGCGAGACCCAGACCTTCCAATACCGAGGCGAGAATTGTCGAGAACGACACTACCGTCCCTGTACCGAACCAAATCTACTATCGCATTGTACAATTACTAATATTATTTTTACATGGAAAAATTGAACCTGCTTTTAATCTGACCGTAACATAAAATTGTTTTCAAATTATTCAAGCCTTCCGAATGCAAAAACCGGCTGATCATGCTATTATAACTTTAGTTATCTCAATGTACTGTGTGGGCTAACCTCAAATTCTGATGACCGCCAAAACATTTCGCATTTGTTACATCTAAAATCTTGTCGAAATTTTCTTCACAAAAACAATTTGACTTTTTCAAAATTTCACAGAACGCAAAACTAAAACCCAATCTACATTTTTCAACGCCCCGCAAACATTTAATAAAATTCAACTTATCAATATGTAAGTATTTAAAACGGTGCAATCGGAATTGCGGTTGCAGTATGTTTCCCATTCCGGTTCCGGTAAATTTTTACCGGAATTAAAATTTCCAGTAGTATTAAAAATTGCTGAACTAAGGTATCTTCAACTAAGGTTATTTCATCAATAATACAGTAAAAAAGAAAATAAAACGAATTTTTCGGTGGCATATATTTCACTTTCCGGTTCCGGTAATTTTTTCAAATTGCGGTTCCGGTTCCGGTAAATTTTAATTCCGGTTGGACTCTGGTGGTTACCTCCATAATACGCGCAGATCGCAGCTTCGCAAATAATAATCGCAACCAAAAATGTAACCAGCAAAATTAGCCACGGCGGATAAATGGAATGACTTGATTTTGTTTCCGGAGCGTCCATAGCTAATAAACCACGTCGTGTTCCATTACTTGCGTTAAAAGTACTGCTTTGATTCAAAATATCACCCATCGCCATAATCCGAGGCTGTTCTGGTGTGAATGTTCTAAAATAAATAGAAGTATACATATACAACGAACTGCAAGAACTAAATAACGATATAGAAACCCGAATCAAAAAATATACCGAAGCTAGCGCCTACATTAACCATGAGATAGTATTTATCTACATGCATAACAAAAAAGTTTTGAGCGAAGCGTTTTACATTTTGTGCTCAAACATGGCTGTCCGTCAGTCTAACTGAATTGTCAGAAATCACTGAACCGATTTTGATGACCTTTTTGTTTGAAAGCTTATTATCATGGTATGTTAACGTCGCGTAACTAATTTATAATTCAAATTGATTAGCTACCGTACAGGATATTTTGCATCTTAGGGTAAACTTAAATAAGGACTTTTCACATAGTACCGCAGATTATTAGGTTTACAACCGTTCTTATTTCAACTTTAACGAGGTTTTTATGACAGGAAATTTCAACAAAACAGTTATAAATCTCAACAACGGATATGATGATGATGATGATGATGATAGCCCTCTTTGAAGCTTCCTTCCTATATTTGGTATCCCAGATGCTTGGCGACGGCAACTGGGTCTGTCCACAGAGATTCTTCCGTTAGGTTTGTTGGTTTTGCTGCGCAGTTTAAGATATGGGCGGTATTATGTGGCCCGACGTTGCAATCTGGGCAGACGTCGACGATCTGATTATTGATCCTTGCCAGGTACGAGTTCAGATGTCTGCTGTAGCCGGATCTTAGTTGTGCGAGGTGGGTTCTCACTTGGCGGGGAAGAGATTCTTCAGTTGAGCAGATCGGCGGAGGATATCCCCCCAGGACGAGATTCTGCTTATACCCGTGTTTTGCGCTCTCCACAGCAGAAGAATGGAGTGACTTAATCCCGGCCTTGAGATTTTCATCATCGAGACGACCCCCCGGGGGCAGCAGGTGAGTATATTCAGCAGAGTGTTTGTACCAAACAGTAGGTTTCATATTTGGACTTGCTGGAACTTGTTTGATACAACTGTTATGGCATGGGTGTGCGGGGTGGTGGCTGGAGAATGCGAACTGGCGGGCAATAAGCTGGTTGTGCTTCTTTACGGGCAGTTCTTTGGCCTCGCGACGAAGGTCATCGATGTCGGTCATTTGCATGCATCCGATGGCAATGCGCAGTGCAGTATTCTGCGATCTTTGTAGGCGTGTCCAGTGTGTTTCCGTGAGGATTGGTTCCCAGACGGGAGAACAGTAGCTTAGAATCGATCTGCTAATAGCTCTGTATGACAGTAACAGGGTTTCCTTGTCGCTTCCCCAAGTCGATCCGGCCAACGCTTTGAGAATGGAATTGCGCTGCTGAACACGTGCTGAGAGAATCTTACAATGGGCACCGAAGCACATCATCGTGTCGAGGGTTACGCCCAGCAGTTTCGGGTTTTTGACTAATGGGAGCAGATGGCCTTTGAAGTTTATTTGGGGGTGTATTTTCGCCTGCGCCGTTTGCGGGGTGAACAGTGTCACTGACGATTTGCTGGTCGAGACAGTTAGTTTTCGACTGTCAAAGAATTCGGCCACTCTTGGTATGTATGCGTTTAGCTTGTCTTCGAGATCGGCGATCACAGAACCAGAAGTGTATATAGTAACATCATCCGCATAGCTAACAACTTTTACATTGGCCGGGGGTGTTGGAAGGTCGGCCATGTAAAGATTGAATAGGCTGGGTGAGAGAACCCCACCTTGTACCACACCATATTGAACCGTACGGGCTGACGATAGCTGGTTGCGAAACAGGACTTTCGCTTGACGGCCTCGAATATAGTTGATGACCCATCGACGAGCGCTTGAAGGGGCGGGTAGACGGAGTATCAGATCTGTCAGCGAGTCATGATCTACAGTATCGAATGCAGCGGTTAGGTCGACGGCAACCAGAACTGTGCGATAAGCCGGTCTTTGTTGATTAAAGCCGTTGGCTATATCGGCAACAATATTGGCAAGAGCTGTAGTCGTTGAGTGATTCTTCCGGAATCCATGCTGCGAGGGTTGAAGTGGCAGACGTTTCACCAATAGCGGGAGCAGAAGCTTTTCCATGATCTTAGCGGCATTGCACAGTAAGCTGATTGGTCTCCAGTTCTCTCCTGCTGTTGCGTCTTTTCCGGGTTTAGGTAGAGGTATGATCACTGACTTCTTCCATACACTGGGAATGATGGACGTTTTGATTGACGCGTTGAAAATAGAAGTCAGGAAGTTGATCGCGGATCGTCCCAGATGTTTCAGATGTAGAACAGTGAGGCCATCTGGACCCATAGCTTTGGACGATTTAGACGACATGATTGCTTTGCGGGTGTCGTCAGCGGAGAAGATTGGAGCGTCGTTGAGCGGAAGGTTGCTGGCAGCCCGGAGGTTTTGACGCCTGGATTTGTTGCCTTTGATTGGAGGCGTTTTCGGAACATATTGGTGACAGAACTTGTTTGCAATGCTGGCATTTGAAGTGCGCGTTTTGCCATTGAATGTGACGCCTTGGTTTTTTATGACATTTGCTTTGCAGTTGAGTGCTTTGATACGTTGCCAGAGTTCTGTTGTTCCAGTGCGGTAGGACACTGCACTCATCATATCTCTCCACTTCTGGCGTTTGTCAGTAAAGATGTTGTTGGAAATTTCATCATTGAGAGCCTGGATCCTATCATCGTTAGGGTCTTCACTTCAGAGCGCATCCCGTTGTTTGATTAAGTTCTGTACCCTCTCTGGTATTCGGTACGGTTCCATCTTCGGCACGCGCCCTTTTGGTATGTATCGATCGGATGCATCGAGTAGGACTGTTCTAAAAGCTCGTTCTGCTTTATCTGGATCGAGCGGATAGGTCATTTGGTCGAACGCGCCTTCGCAGGGACGACGAAAATTGTCCCATTTTGCTTTTTTGAAGTTGGTGAAGCAGTTGTTGGTTGCTTTGGCTGTTGTTTTTGCTGTTGACAGCGTGATGGTGATTGGTAGGTGATCACTTGAGAGGGCTGTTGTCGTATACCAGTTGGCGGAGAGTGCTAGATCGTTTGAGACGATTGAAACATCTGGCGAGGTGCCAGGCCCGTTGGATGGCAGCCGAGTCGGTGAATCTTCGTTGATCGGAGTGAAGTTGCTTGCCTGCAGTTCTTCAGCAATCGATTCACCGCGGGTGTCAGCGTTATGGTTGCTGAACCAAAGATCGTGGTGTGCATTGATATCGCCAAGCACGATAGTGGAGCCAGGAAGTAGCAGGTGTTCGATCGAAGCTGTGTACGCTAATGTGCAGGATGACTGCGGCGGAATATAACAGTTGATGATGTTGATAGCACTGCCGTCCAGGTTGACAGTTATGCCTGACTGCTCAATATTCACGTCACCGCTTCTGGTTGGGATGCTTAGCACACTGAAGTTGATCGTTTCTTTCACCATTATCAGTAAACCGCCTTCGCCATTGTCCGATGGGCGGTCAGTGCGAATACAGGACCAGCCAGGAGTTTTGATTTTGGCAGAATGTGTCAATTTCGACTCTTGAATGACAGCAACATGGAATTGACCGTCGTCCAGGAATTGCAGGACATCAGCCAATTTATTTCGGATACCATTTACGTTGAACTGCAGGATTTTGAAAACACCTTCAGAATTGTCGGATACCGCAGGTTGCAAAGCAGCTAGCTACTCTTTAATTAGCATATTGACTATTCGAACTATTGCTCCTAGATAATCATTCTTAATGAATATCTATTTGATTTGAGTAGGGTTTTAGGTCACGGGAAAACGAAATATGACACTTAGAAATTAACACACTTGCAAATAACTGAAGTAGATATGAGATAATTAGCATAATATTACTCAAGCTAATGATCGCAGCAGGGTTTATTATATTATTATGCATTCGTTACAAATTGCCACACTTCTAAACTAGCTAGCGTTAGAATATCGGTATACTCACTTAAGGTCGACCGTTCAATCAGGAATAAACAGCGCTTAAGCACATATTACTCAGTGTTTTTGGGCTCGTGAAAACAAACAAATGACTATGGAATGTAAGGCCGAGTTTCGCTCAAGAAGTGTACCATCAGTTTAGCGATTAAGCGCATACTATATTATAGTCCCCGGCCCCGGTTCTAAGGCCAAACATTGGTTCAACTAAGCGTTTCATATTTCAACAAAAAATATGTTTGTCTGCCAACAAACAGCTATTTTCACAAAACAAGGGTTCCAACAGGAACTAAACTTTGCCGAAACAAGAACACGAATTGAAATTTTTTGCCGGTACAGGAACAGGAACAGCTAGTTGAATTTAAAAAGTTTTCAACAACGAATTACTGTTTTACTTTTCAGTGAGCCCGTCAAAAGCGTACCATAAGGAAGTTTTCACGATTTCCTTTTCGTTTTCATCACTCGTACAAAATCACACATCGAATATATCAATTTAACCACTTATGTACTAACTAGACTGAACGAGATGAAACGCATCAAGTTCTACTAAATAATTTTGCCACGAAAATTTTTTTAATGACTAAAAGATTTCGCACAACACCGTGAAAATTCCGGTTCCTGCGTTCTGTGATGCCTGAAAAGGAACAAGAACAGGAACTGATTTTTGCAGGAATTCCGGTGGAATCCTGCTAAGCACAACCTCAGAGAGCAAACAGAATTCCAATCTAAATCTAGTTTCGATTCTGATTGCATACGTACGTGTATATATAATTGGAATGGTAATTTTTTATCGTCTCAAACCTGTATGTAGTATATATTACTTTAATTATGTGTCATATTTACTCTCTGTTCTGTAAACTTTCATTGAAATGGGCTCATATCCGTTCTTTCTCAGTGCGCATTTTTTATATAAATAAATAAATAAATAAATAAATATTATACGTATATATAACATCTTATGGAAATTATAACACGAAGTTTGAACACAACATGGTATTGGTCTTTGAAAATTCCTGGTACCGATTCCGACATTTTTCAGTGACATTACACGCTACAAAGCAGTCATAATACCTGTAATCCATTGTTTGTTCTCTTATCAATTGAAGTGAGCGTGCATGCGCCAACTCATTCGACCACATTCTGCCCGGAGACGCTGTTTGAGCATTCGGCGGAACCGGAAACGGATACGATCGTAACGGAGAGTACGTAGTAGCACCAAGGTCACTATCAGCTACTTGAGTTGAAACAGTGGCCCGGTCGTCATTTGCAGCGAGCTCTAAATGAAAAATACAACAGCAGCATTAGCTGAAAACGCAAACCTAAAGGAAATCTTAGGAACAGGTGTAAATCTGCACGTTAAGATCAAGTCTACAACAAAGAGCAAAGCATCAACGAAAAATTCAAAAACCACTGTTCTATGAAATTTAGTTCTTAGAGCAATACGCATGTCACATGGACATGTATGTACGTGAGACATGCTTATCAGTAATGTGCAAATGCAATATAGTGCAGTAGTGCACTGGAAATATGCCAACCCGTCAGTAGCATGCGGTCGGCATATGGTCGACGACAGAAGCAATTGGAGAGGCGGACTGGTCTGCCTAGGAATCCGTAGGTCGCTAGTTCGAAACTACCCGTATCCCGCTTTCCAGTTGCTAGTTAAACGGTCTGAAGTCCCCGTTCCAGCCTACACTGCCACGACATTGTGCGTCAATGAATAAGACGACTGGGTTGACATTTTGTCATAATAAAACTTACCTCCACCACGTTCAGTCATTTCGGTATCGCTCTCAGGATGTGATGTAGCAATTGAAGAGCCACCAGCGTTAACAATTTCGGCGCCTGAGTAAAACATAGTGAAATTAACCAAACCAAATAGCGTCGAAGATGAGAACAGTAGATTTCTCAATAGCAATATATTTTGTCTGCAGCTCAAAATTACTAATACCTTTAAGCAATTCAAACAGACGCGGTGTGCCACAATTGCAACAGTCTGTTGTATACAACAATCCAAGTGTAGAATATTCCACATACTGTGTGCAACCGTCACAACGGAACAGGCAGGATTCCACTAACAATTATCACCGTGTTAAAGAAACATCAAGTTACAATCTCCACTTTCGTCTGTTCAACAAACAATTTTAAAATACTGTAAATTTTACAGGTGTTCGTTTTACTCCAGGAAAACAACATTTTAACGACGCAATTAGCCACTTCTTAGATTGTTTCTAATGCCACTGTCTAGCTATGTAAATACCAACGGGTTCCACGTCTATCACAAAATTTTCAGGTTTTATAATCTGGCTAGTAAATTTGACTTAAAAGTTAAAGCTACAAAAGCCATTACACTAGAGGACCAATTAAATGAAAGGACGCTGTGTTGCAAGATCATATGACATTTTAGAGAAATTTTTATAAATGTCTCAAGGTATCATATTTCACATGGCAATTTGGGCCAATGTGAAGAACAGGGGCGAAACAGCATTATACGCAATTTCCTGAGCCTAAGCCTAAGCCTAAGCCTAGGTCTAAGCGTAAGCATGAGTTTCTTCCTAAACCTAAGCCTAAGCCTAGTTCTCGTAAGCATGAGTTTATTCCTTGTCCAAGCCATGCAAAAAAATTAGTCTAAAGCTAAAGCTTATTCAATGTTCCGCCTCATATATTTACATGGGCAGCAATGTGTACACGATGATTGCTTGAGATTAGTTACTTGTAAAAGCCAATATCATGTGATATTCACAATTTGTCGTATTACCCGCTATAACTCGTCAAATTTTATGTTGACGTCGAATCATGGGACAAATCGTGTTCCGGGCTACTTCAGATTATAGGTTGAACCCCCTTGAAGACTTAGCCCATGGCTCAGCGTTGGGATATTAAACCTATAACAAAGCCGGCCCATGTATAGAACAAGGCCGGATCGTTTTCCGGAGGGGTTATAATGGAGTCAGTTTAAGCTTTAGACTAATTTTTTACTTAGCCTTGGGCTTAGGCTTAGGTATAGGCTTAGGAATATGATTATACTACTGTTCCGGCTCTGTTTTTACATGGGCCACAAAGCCTATTAAGCCTTACCCTAAATCCTTATAATAGCCTAAGCCTGAGCAACAATTTGTCCAAAGTTTTCTTCCCTCTTCCATAGTCCCACAAAAATACTTTTACCCTCAAAGTAAACCTGGCTCTAAAAATCCAAATAACTAGTTTCTGTTGCAGTTTTTACTTCTTATATAAAACAGTTTGTGCAATCGAAATAAATGTACTTTCTAGAAATTATTTTAAATCGCCAAAATATTTTGACGGCTAATGCTGACTTTATTGTAATTTTCTACAAATGTAACAATTCCGTCAACATCCGATTCTCTGTTTTGTCTATGTTGGTGTATTATTTTAAAAAACAATCACGGCTGTCTCAATTTGCAGAATATCGGATTTGGTAAAGTCACGCAAATTTACATTTTTGCCGGTATAAAACGTGTCGCAAAAGATTCCGTGAATGGTTGTATTTCAAAATCCTTCAGATTTTATAAGGTAATGTAAAATTGAATTTTTCTACATCGACGTTGCGAAACGGTTTATTATTGACAGATTTTTTTTCCACAGAAAAACGTTCCGCTCCTGATCTTTACATGGGCAACAGTTTCAACAATTATAGTAGTTTGAAAACCAATTACTATAACTGATGTTCCTACATACATTTGAGAATATGGGCTCTGAACTTACATTAAGCAGACTTTAAGGTTAATCGAAACAATTCTATAGTCGTCTCAACGCCGCAAACTTTCAGTTATAGTCAGGGTGCAACCGGATATCCGCTTCCGTTTCCATTTCCGTAATACAGAAATAACGGAAATTCTGTTATTTGTATATGCTGACAATTAGTTTATAAAAATCACGTGTTTACATCTCCGCAATTTTTCATTGCAGATATGCTGCAATGTTCGAAATGGAATAAAAATTACGAAATTCATTCAAAATCTTAAAAATTTTGTTACATCCGCCATTTCCTTCTTTAAAATTTTAGAAAACCTGGTGAATATTTGCACGCCTCAATTTTTTTTGGCAGAAAGAGAAAACATTTTAAAAACTTTTATACTCCAATATCCGTTTTCAGTTTCTGGTTCCATTATTTTTTACTATCGGTTTTTCGTTTCTATTATTTTTACTATCGGTTTTTACATCATGGTTATAGTTGAAATGAGTGGATTGAGACTCGTATAGAATTCGGAAATATAAAGCAATGATTTCATAAATTTATATATATCATATATTTCAAATGACCATGGCTCGTGTATATGTACTGTTTTTCCGCGGACTGAAATATAGTATATATAGGCCACAGTATAAGCTTTTTGTTTATGCTGCGGATTTAAGCTAAGGTTTAGGCATAGGCCTAGGAATATAGTTATACTACTATGTTACGGCTCAGTTCTCTTATATTGGCCGGAATATGCAATGCTTAACGGCCTTCAGCTATGTACATTAACCCATTCTCACATGAATATTTTCTATTTCCCTTGAGACCTACTTTTATGCTAGGATTCGAACTCCAGTGACTGGAGTGGGAGGCGTATACCATCATCACTCAGCTATAGGAGCTTGACGCTCGAGCCCGAGGGGGCTCTCACGTCTTGTGGTGATTTAGTACTATGTATACGTGTTGCTATTGTTAAACACGGTGCGATATATATTATTCAACGTATATACACTGCGCTGAGTTGCCTATGGGCAACTCAATGTGAGAAGGGGTTAATATCCAGAATGTTTACATTTTATTTTAGATATTTTTTCAACTTTAATAGAGGTTTATCGTGACATCAACACTTACACGAAATGCATCGACCAATCAGTATTTGCGCAACGCTATTCGTTATCTCGTTTCAATTCGGCCAAAGTTTTCCAAATTCTGGCTCTAGATTAGGAGGGGGCCGGTCAAACTTCGGAGGGGCTCGGACGCCGTTCGGCGGATTTCCCACTCGAAACCGAGACGGCACCATTAAACTTTGTGATAACGATAACCCATGCTCGCCAGGAGAATACTGTGTTCATAGCTGTTTTATCCCAGGCATCAAGGAATGCAACCGTGCTGGACAGGGCAGCGCCTGCGATCCGAAACGGAGAAATAAGGCGCCGCCCCCTCGCCAAAATACCGTAATTCCTTTAATCCCTGGAAATATGGTCCCTCTAGGACAAAATCCCATCAGCCTGAATTTTACCGCTGCGGTTACATTGGTTCGTACACCACAAGGCAAAAATATTCTTGTTGATACGGGGGTTATTCCGGAACGAATTCCACTGATCAATGCGTTGTCACAAAATGGATTGAAAGTACCGGATATTGACTATGTTGTAACTACACACGGACATCCGGATCATTATAGCAATATCAACTTGTTCTCTGATGCGCAACAGAATTTCGATAAGTTTTCGGTTAGTTTCAACTAAAACGTCTATGCTCGTATTATCAAATCGGCCCATGTAAAGATCGGGGGCGGAACGTTTTCCTGTGGGACTAGAAAAAATAAGCTTAAACTTTAAACTAAGTTTCCTGCTTGGCTTAGGCTTTGGCTTAGCAATAAACACATTCTTACGCTTAGGCTTAGACTTAGACTTAGGAATAAGCTAATAATACTGTTCCGCCCCAGTTAATTACATTGCACGTCAAATTTGCGCCCATAGGATCAAGTCCCAAGTTGCCCAGGTTGTATACACTGTAAATTAAAGTGAGTTGATTTTAACTCAGAATGAGTTGAATCACTCAGTCTGAGTTAGGACTATCAGAACTCACAATTCTGAGTTGATTCAACTCATTCTGATTTAGTTTAGCAATTCACCCGGAGTCAACTCAACTCACAGTGAGAATCAAGCCAAGTCAGAGTGAACTAACGTTTACTGTTATTAACCCTTTCTCACATGAATATTTTCTATTCCCCCTGAGACCTACTTTTATGCTAGGATTCGAACTCCGGTGACTGGAGTGGGAGGCGTATACCATCACCACTCAGCTATTGGAGCTTGACGCTCGAACCCGAGGGGGCTCTCACGTTTTGTGGTGATTTAGTACTATGTATACGTGTTGCAATTGCTAAACACGGTGCGATATATATTATTTAACGCATATACACTGCGCTAAGTTGCCTATAGGCAACTCAATGTGAGAAGGGGTTATAGATAGTAAACTGAAAATTTTTCGCTTAACTCAGAAATCACTAACTTTCTGTCTGAGTTGACTTAGTAACACATTGGAATTTACAGTGTACTAAAAGCGGAAAAATGAATAAATCACGTCTGTTTGCTCTTGCTGTACCTTCATGCAGCTAATCAGTGGCTTACTCCAATAACTCGACCTCAGGAGCACCTCGTTACCCGCTATGCTGAGAGTTCAACCGACTGTAGATTCAGCTGTTCGCTGAAGCGTTACCGGAACCTTAGCTAATCACTGGCCACACCATCAGCCAATTTCGACACCTGAAATAGAGTTAAAAAATTACTGTCTCTCATTTTCAAACGGTACTGATATATAGAGTAAGCTGAAAGGCTTTAGACTATTTTTTTGCTTACCCGTGTTTTTAGGCTTAAGTGTAGAATCTTAATACAAAAAATATAATTCAAATGTTACTAAACAATGAAACTTTATCCCATTTTTGTTGTTTGGTGACCATTTTCTTGCGTTCAACCAAATTGATTTGATGACATATTTTTTTATAAAATATTGTTGCAGGTTACCGGCTACAACTACAAAGGCAACGGCATTACTGAAACGTCGCCAATTTACCTGTTCAACGATCGTTCTTTGCAACTAGTAACAACTCCAGGTCACACACCACAAGACACAAGTTTGATCGTTTCAAACGAGGCCCGGTATGGAACCGTTGGAGTTGTAGGAGATTTGTTTATGAATGAAGGCGCCGCCAAGGATCCAAGCCGAGCGAAAGATGTAAGTTGATTTTTTATTGTTAATTTTTGCCAGTGAAACATTTTAATTCGGTTCAATACAGATTCGACTAACTTTTATTCGACATGAACAATTTTATCAAAAATGAAACGCTATTTTATACGCTTTTGTTGCATTTCAAACATCGTTCAAAAGCGTTTGTTTGTAAGCGAAAAGTTGGGAAATCTGTGGCAAGAAAAGATAAACGGAATACAATTAAAAAACTTCTTTTATCGTTTGTCAAACCGTTATTTTCTCAGTCAATACATTAATGATTTTTAAACACAAAAAGCGTGTTGTATTTTTGGGCCCACGTAAAGATCAGGGGCAGAACGTTTTTCTGTGGGACTGCAATAGAGTAAAGCTTAAGCTTTAGACTAATTTTTTGCTTGGCTTTTGGCTTAGGCTTAGGTAAATGCTCATTCTTAAGCTTAGGTGTAGACTTAGGCTTAGGAATATGCCTTTACTGGCCCCTGTTCTTTACATTGGCCTATTTTTGATACGATTTCTTAGACAATAGTGTGCTAGTCTTGAAGGACATTCACAGAAATTTTCAACTATAGAGAGGAACTTAAACAAAACATAAGTGTGCACTCTGCAAGAACGTCAAAATCAGCCATTAAATCAATCATCTGGGAGGGGGGAGGCATTCAGCGAATTTCGTAAAAAAAGAACGACCCCCTAATCTGAACTTTACCATTTTGTTAACATTTTAGCAACAAAAACAAAGTATGTCGAAAGTGATTTGTCAAGTCGATTGGATTGTCCCAGGGCATGGACCTGGATTTGCAACGCGAAATTATCGGCGAAATTTCGGATGCTAATTGGGTTTATTAAAATTTCACAGAAATTACTTTGATTGTAGCTGGTTAAGGGTAGCGATTTACTCGTCGGACGGTGCCGTCTGACACCAAAAGTCATAAAAAAGTATTGGCCTATGCTACTTTAAGGGTCGTCAAGGTTTCTGGTGGGTCTATAAAAGAGTAGATTTAGATTACATTTTTTAGCTTAAGCATAGACTTAGGCATTCAATTAATCTACTGTTACGCCCCTAAAAGCAGGGCCGAGCTGCCACCTCCATATCCTCCATTTGGGGGGCCCACCCATAAAGGGACCCCCACCCTAACCGGTTGAAACAAAAACCGAAGTTTTAAAATGTGTCGGACTTCTCGCTCCCGAGTTTGGGGGCCTCCACCCTGGAATTTGGACGAACCCCCCGCTCCTGCATGCTCCGGCACTGCGTAAAAGTATTAACATTGGCCCAATTCTTTATCGAACATTAAATGCAACATTAAAGATTTTCAAACCTGCTAATTTTCAGTACTGAAACGTTTCCATGTCAAATGTACAAGGAATTCAATCTTTACCGCTCTCAATCCGCTCGGATTTCGTCTTGTTCTGTACATTTATGGACAGGTGAAAATTGCCAGACGTTTTAAGTATATCGTATTGTAGCAGGTTTAAACTTTAAAGAATTTTTTTTGTAATTTTTAAATTCGTGAAAGAGAGGCGATGGAAACATGTCCATGGGGGGTCAGCTCACACCCTCGAATTTTCGTACGTTACATCGTTGTTCCGGTTGTCAAAATATTAACATTCATGTTTGGCGTTTTATTGCACATATAAAAATATCAAAAAATTGCAAATATGCACAGATATAACAACAGATGTATAATATCAAAATTCTAAAACAAAGCAAACAGCAAAGCTTGACTAAACTAAAATCAACTCATTCTATGATTGGCGTTGTTGACAATTTGGGTCAATGTAAAGACCAGGAGCGGAACAGTATTATAAGCATATTCCTAAGCCGAAGCCTAAGTCTAAGCGTAAGAATGAGTTTATTCCTAAGCCTAAGCCAAGCAAAAAAAACTATTCTAAAGCTTATGCTTACTCTATTAGGCTTCACAATAGGCTTAGTTAAAGCCCGAACCTTTGCCTAAGGAGGGCTTTATGGATACCTTAGCTTGAGGCTTCTTGTAAGCCTAATACTTAACCTTTTCTCTCATGAATATTTTCTATTTCCCTTGAGACCTACTTTTATGCTAGGATTCGAACTCCAGTGACTGGAGTTGGAGGCGTATACCATCACCACTCAGCTACAGGAGCTTGACGCTCGAGCCCGAGTGGGGCTCTCACGGCTTGTGGAGTTTAGTACTATGTATATGTGTTGCAATTGTTAAACACGGTGCGATATATATTATTTAACGTATATGCACTGCGCTGAGTTGCCTATAGGCAATTCAATGTGAGAAGGGGTTAATCTTACGTCTTGGGACAACGCGTACAAGAACTGAAATTATACCCAAACCGGAATATCGTCGTCTTTGCAACTTTTCGTTCCACTGTTTAGACCCGAATCTACTGAATCTGAAATTTTACAACACAGAAAACTGAAAATTTGAAAACCCGGCGTCGCAATGGATTCAACAACTAAACTGCAAAAAATGGCGAATCAAATTGACTCTCTTGGAAATGTAGGTTTTTCGGAACTACGCAAACTTAGTCAAACTCAACTCCGTCAGAGTCAAATTTGACACACCCGAGTCGGTCATTGAGTCGAATATGACGCAGTTTGTTGTGTAGTCCGGAAAAGCGTATTTTGAAGAGAGTCAATTTGACTAACCATTTTTTGCACTGTACCATCATATATGTAGACTGAATAAAGTCTCATTTCTATAGCCAAAATATAGCTGAAATTTCATTTTAACTTGAAATAAAACGAAATATGTACTAAAAGTTAGTGGAAAATCATGGCGTATTTGTAAACCCCGCCCAGCCAGCGCTAAATTTGGCGTTGGGATGCCGCATGGGGATTCGCATCAGGATCCCTTGCTACCCTGTCAATTATTGACCTTACTTATAGTCCACACATGATGGAGATTCGCTAATGTTAGACTTTATTAAATAATGCTAAATTTTCTGACTTTTTACTACAGACAAAATAATATTTTTGGTATTCAATAAAACCTATTCTTATATTTTAAGGAATCTGATTGCGAAGCAACAGTTAAAAAATATTTTTCAATTTTCAAAGAGATAAATTTGAAACCTAAATTTGGAAATTATTATACCAAAATAAACAGATTAAAAACGTTTTTAGAATAATTGTCTCAAATTGCAACAAAACACTTTTAATTTGTAACTCGACAATTTCATTTTGAATATTAATCTCAGAAGTAAACTTTTTTGTAAACATTTCTTACTTATTTCTAGGTTCGTCAAAAAGTTTTTAAAATTTGTAGACTATAGTGACCCAAATAAATGGAGGTAATAAGAGGAGAGGCGCTATTTTGAGTCCCGATCAATATTTGTTTGTATCCCTAATAAGAGTTCGTAATCGGATAGAGTCCCTAAACTCTAATTAGTCTATTAATGTCAATTATTCCAAATTGTAGCGCATAATTGACTCCAGGACCAAATACAGTTGATTTCGAAACTTTAAAGCATACCTAGTTTTGAAAGTACATTTTTAAGTATAATACTGCATTATCGCTTAAGCTATTGACACAAGACAAAAACGTTGAATTCAACGGATAGTGGCAATACCGGATATATATCAATTATGAAGGGCTGGTTAAAATTTAATAACAGTCCGTAATCGAATAACAGGGGATACCCTCTGGAAAGGCTAAATTAATATCAGTGCCCTCCCTATAAGGAACACTAACTGTAGATGATTTTAAACTTCTTTTAAAACATTAAATTAAAACTTTTTAATAAAACAAAAGACACCTGTTACTTTAAGGAGCGTCTAAGTTTCTGGTGGGCCTATAAAAGAGTAGATTTAGATTCTAGATTACATTTTTTGCTTAGACTCAGGCTTAGGCTTAGGAACACATTTTTGCAACGCTTTAGGCTTAGGCTCATGCTTAGGAATACGCTTAATCTACTGTTACGCCCTTACAGTAACATTGGCCAAAATAAAATATCAAACGAACCAAACTCCAACCTACCGTAATAAGTCAACATCTTCACTTTTTCAACAGCCAAATGCTTTCTTCGTCCAATTTGTGGGCCCAACAGAAAGTACCATCCTTCGATTAGCTGAAATATTTTACAACGATTTGATACCGTATACAGACGGACAGCGACGGACGATGCCAGACGAATGATGGTCGGCGCCGGACGGCTGATGGATGGCGCCGGACGGGTGACGGACGGCTCCAGACATCAACAAAAGTATAGCACAACCAACCCTAAGGGTAACGCTATGCTTTTGATGACGTCCGGCGCTGTCCGTTCGTCGTCCGTTACTGTATACATCGCGCCACTCTCAAAGTTATATTACCCAGTCATTTAAGAATAAATATTAAAACACAGTCAGTCAATTATTGCGTACCTTATTTGATTTGACCAAAGTTTTGATCGAAAATGCCATACAACCAACCAGTAAACTTCTTCTAAAAATTCAAATTATATAAATATATCCATATCTTTGGTTAATATTTTAAAATTTTGACACAAATTATCTTGTATTATTTGAATTCAAATTATACGCAAAAAAGCACAAAATTCCACGACGCAACGGATTATAATTTAAACCAATGTACACACAGTTACGGGGGTATGATTATTTTTCGAGTGACAACTCATCGACCTCCACCTTGTAATTCAAAATCGAGCTGACTCTCGACCATTCGTCCTCCAGTTGACGGTGATGCATTGTTGTGGATTCGCCGATCGCGATACTTGGGTTCAACCAAGCGTGGATAATCGCTATTTAACAAGAGTACTGGGTACATTCTGTGTAGAAAAGAAAGTACATGACACGAGTTGCTTTTTTGCCAAACCCACCGTTTATTTAGAAACGGAGGTACAACCGGCGCGTACCATGTCAGTTTACGTATACAGGTGTCAACCATACCCCTCTTATAGTTTAACTTTGATAGCGACCCCCTCTAAACAAGAGGAACGGGTTGGTCAAAAACGCAACGCCTGGTGGTACATTTTGTACCACGCGGGACCTCAGGAGTTTCATATTCTTGTCATTATCCACTCTTGGTTCAACTGATTTCCAACGGATGTTTTGAATTTGAACTTTTTAAAAATGTTTATACAAAATGATTTTTCAGAAATTCAACTTTTTTTGAATTTTATTATTTTTAGCAATGAATACACAACGTTTTTAGGAATGTTGTATGTGTTAGGGTGGTGCTATACTTTTTGATTGTTTTAATGCCATTTGCCACTACAGGGCAACGCCCTTAATTTTGAATGAAAAATGTTTTAAGTGATTGTACAACAAGCATACCAGACGTGTAGCCAGCTCACATTGCCAGGGTGGGCTAAAAATTTTTTAGGAGCGGGCATACAAGGGTTTTCAATGACTTGCAAACACGTATATTTTCTAGAGAAAAACAAATTTTTTCCAGGGGGGTGCTGAGCCGCCCTGCCGCCCCCTTTAGCTACGGGCCCGCGTTAAACTGTAAATGAGATACATTGTCATTCTACGTTTTTTGCTTGAAATGGCTTTTTAAGCATTACACTTGTACAGAAGTACGATTTGAAATTGATTTCATATCCCGTAACGTTGAAAATTTCAAGTTATTCTACATAAAGACCTTGCACAATATTCTTAACCATACAGCGACAAGTTTTTCAAACTTAACCAAGCTTGTGCAATCGCAGATCTCAAAATTGGCACAGAAGTTGAACAAATCGAATGCGAATAATGTACTGACTTTCGAATTTCAATTTCGTTTGAAAGTTACAAGACCTATCACCAACTGGTAAATAGATACCTACACACATTTGGGAATATGTGCTTTTGGTGAATATTTTGCTGCGATGTAAACTGTAAGATGATCAACTTACTCTTGTCTTAAATCACGATGCCACATTGAAACTAACAATTTCTTGTCATAATCGGATGATAGAAGCTCGCTGAAATTAAATTTGAATATTGTCATAAACACCGTTTATTACAGTTGGCAACTGAACAGATCCAGCTGAAATCCTATTGGTGTTCAGAAAAGTTTGTTTCAACCAATACGAACGCGACAATAACTGTCTTGCTTACATTTTTTGACGTCATCAATACAGCCCGTTAGAGTAGATCAACATGTTCCTGGTTAAATGGAGACTAAAAAATTTAAGGGCCGGAGGTCAAGATTTTGCTCATTTTGAATGGGACCGGAAATTTTTCAAAAATACGCCAAAACATTTCTTCTACCCGGAGACCAAAAGACTCTAACCCACTGTTGGCGGCGGCGACTTCACTGTGGACCCACGATGGCGACTTATGCTTAGGTTTCAGTTTAGGCTTACACTGCAAAAATTGGTGCGTCAAATTGACTCTCTCTGAAATAGGCTTTTCGGGACTTCACAAATTGAGTCAAAATTCGACTCCGTCAGGGTCAAAGACAGAGAACGAGGTGACGCGCATCAGATCGAAAGGAATGAGGTAAAGAATGCTTAACGTGCGAAAGCGTCGCCGGGTAACCTAAGCTAAGTCCCCACCATGCGGGTGGATCACCTAGGCCTACGCGGGATGAGAACAATAAACAGTAACACCTGAGTATAGCAGCTAACTATACTCTCCGAAATTTATTAGTATAAAAATCCCAAACAAACCTAACAACAATACAGTGTTAACATGTATTAGCCTATATCAAATGGACATTAATACTTTTTACTTGATACAAGTAAAAATTATTTCGCTGTTACAAACAGAGTTTTCTAAACAAATAAATCAGGGAACTGCAGCTGCAGAATTTTTAGAGAGGCATTGATATATCGGTACAAAGCTATTATGAATTTGTGAACAAAAATCCAAATGAGGCTCATCAGGATTTTAGGAATCAAACTATCCGGCAGCCCAAACGACAGTAAATTAAGCTGATCGCGTGTTAAGTTCATCTCGCCTTGGGATTCTGACGCTGCCTCGTTAAATGCGTCCAAATTTGAAAAACGAGACCAAACTGCCCGCTGCCGCGGGCCGTTATTAACTTCCGGCATGATGTATATCATAACAATAATCCCCTTAGCAAACTGCTGAACCAACAATTAATACAATATATTCAAAGACCGAAAAGAAAACACCCCCGCAACTTTTTAAAACATTCCCAAAGCACACTGCTCTATCTCTACAGAAGTTGTCAGCTCCCATGTGAAAACTGTTTTGCATAACCGGCCCAGCTGGTCCGGTTACAGCAACACTCACTTTATATAACACTGAAAACTTTAAAACACCACATATGCACAGAAAACAAAAATATACACACATAATATAAAACCCGTTTGCAAAATTCTACTGTAAACTTCAAACAGGCAAGGGGGAACCACGCTATGCTTAGTTGTTTTAGCTGTGAGGGTACCCATGGCTTTCCAGGAAAGAATCCGCAAGACCCGTGCATTGGTATAACTCTTGTCGGTTTTCAGACCTGTGCACACGCATACGTAGCGGCCCTCCCGAGTACTGAAACTTCATCGGCTGCGATTTTTAGCTAAGAACCTCCTGAACCAAAGCTGTGTCTGCCGACACAATCCTGTACGGAGTCCTTCCGCCCGGATATAATCCCAAAACTCTTGTGCAGCCCAAAAGCTCACACATTCCCTCAAAAATGTGATCCCAGCTGTTATCCACCTAAATTCTACTAGAATTTAGAGGCGCTGGGTGCAGTGACATCTGTACATCCCCCTTTCTTTAGGCCCGATGTCCCCATCGGGAGTTGCAGGAAGCAACTACAAACAAGTCAAAAGATCGAGGGAATCTGCAGATGTAACGGCACACAGCGACTCACTGGAGAGCGCCACATACCCATGTTAGCGACGGACACAAGCTAGTGCCCGTCTACACAGATCTACATAGACAAACAAAACTCCATGCACAATTGACTATCGACCGTTCGCGAGCTGTAAACACTCCCAACGTTAAAAATAAAATTACCAATCGGATTCCAGATTGCTTTTTAAATTTGAAAAGACTCATAACCAAAATTTAAACCTATGCCAAATTACATCAGTTATAACATGAATTAGCACTTTTACAAAATTTTGGTACATAATACACAAGATACACGTAATACATTGGAATAACCAGTCAATTATCATACTAGTAACCGTATTCAAGTAAAATTACATAAACAGTTCCGCAGTCGTGTACCAGTATTCGACAAATCGACCATGAATTAACATTCTAATTACCAATATAAAACTTTCTGAACAACAACGTCTTAACCGTAATACAAAATCATCTCGTAGCTTATGAAATTACGTCGTCATCATATGCCTTATAATCACCCTACACTACTCCATCAAAATTTTCCGCTTCATTTTCAGACATTTCACAACTTATTGCTATTCCGCACAACCAATGTCCACAAATTAATAGTCGTAAGCCGTTGTATCTGTCGTTGTCATATCATCCAGCTGGATTATGAACACGCCGTTACCATAACTCGATATTACATATTACCAACAACTTTTGAGCTTTTTTTTTTTTTTTTTTTTTCTTTTTTTTTTTTTTTTTTTTTGTTTTTTTTTTTTTTTTTTTTTGTTTTTTTGTGTTTTCTAAAATAAAAAGATCATTCTTGTAAAAATAGACAAGTCACTGTTAATAAGGGCACCAAGTTTGAGCGCTAGTTAACAAGTAATGCTAGTAGCTACTAGTATTATGGCGAGCGGATATGATAGACTAGTTGAAATTGACAAGTTACATTACTAACACCATATAGAAATTACCGTATAAAAAATGTCATGGATTATAATTATTATTATCAATATTGTTGAATAAAAACTGTCACCATTAATAAAAATTGTCACTATTGATAAGAATTGTCTTGGATTAAAATTATTCGCAATTGCTATTGTCGAAACGAATCATCAACACCAATATCTGCCGGTGAATATCGTATTTGTATATCCGGCGTCCACTGCTGCTCCGCCTCCAAATTCAATCCTTCCGTATACGGGTGTCGTTGCGATAACATCTGCCTTATCGTTCGCGGCCATAATTCACCATTGTCGCCAGCGTACAAGTGCCACAAAATTGCTTCTGGAGGCTGAATTGCAACATTCGGCGAAACAACATGAATATCGTCGTACACTTCGTCACGCAAAATCGATGTTATTTATTGGCAAACCGTTTGATACATACGCATAAAATGTCTGTTCATAGCCACCATATTCGCTGTGGAAGCTGCCACCTGCTGGTCCAACTGTACCAATAATGGTTTTACCATTGTTACCTGCTGATCTCCGCTTGTGCACGTCGACACGCTTCCATCACCACGACAACTCGTTAGTACATCACTGATACTGATAAAATTGCGTCGTTTTCCGCCTGCTGCCGGACAATGTGTGTCATTCGGTTCTCCATCATATTGATGTAACGTTTGAATGCTGTAGCGACCGATTCTTCACGTAGCGGCTTATCTTGCATTCGAGTAAAGAAACGGCACAAAGCTATGTGCCGTATCGGCGGTTGGTTTGGACGCATCGATGATTGCGCACATCTGCACTGGATCCATCTTATCAGTCGCGGTCACTTCTGCTCGTTGTTGAATATCAAGTTGTCGTCTTGTCCAATAACGTCGTTCGGCTTGCATCTCTTTTTCTTTTCGTAGTTGCCAGCACGAGACCAATCGTCATTGCTTTGTTGCCGGTGAACATTGTTTCTCGTTGGGCTGAAGTGGTATCCCACCATTGTGTATCCATGCGCAAGTGTTCGATTGCCAATTGTACATCTGCTGTTCGCATGACTACCGTCAAACGAAGTTTGCCTGTATGATGTAAATCATTGACTTGTGTGATGAGTCATCGTCTGAGGCAACGTCTATTATGCATTGCCTTTTTCGCTGTGCTAGCACCTAAAGCAATCTCCAATGATGACAACATAAAAATTAATACAAAAAGAAAATGAAATTTTAGGGGTGATAGCTGTCATCCCTACACCGTTGGCGGTACCACCTCTTATTTCTCGAATAATTGTTAGTAACTGAAAATGAAGCCATCTTGCTGGATAGTCTTACTTATTATCACATTCAACCCAATTCTGAACTTTTTCTTGGGGCCACACGCTGTTACCTCTATTCCTAATTTTTGTTTAGAATTCACAACAGGGGCCTTGATCCGTGATCAGTTTTCGTACTTGGCCGCCACAATACTAAATGACATTTTCATAAATATGCTAATAGATTTACAGCAGCATTTGCATAAGGGAGAGGTACGGCTTTTTACAGTCTATGTGTAAATTTAAAATTATAACAGTAGATTACCACTGCCATCTGGAAAGGGCGTTTTGGAACGTTTTCTAAGGCTTTTGTCACTTGAAATGTATAGCAAAGCCTTGGTGTAGTAGTTGGGCCGACGCCGTTTGTTTAGGCGGAACTTATCTTTGATATTGATTAATTGTTGAACAATATACTTGTATTTGAGTATGTATTTCATTAGCCTTGGCTCACAGTTGAGGTGCACTATGTGACGGTTGATATAATATCTGGTGCATTGGTTATCCAATTCTGCATCATTTGTATCCCAGAAATTTTGAGGGGGGGGTCGGAGGTATTGGCGTACTATTGCGAGCGTTTACTGCTACCAGCGCGTTATGTTGTAAGCTGAATTGCTCTTCGACATACTGTCGTATGGCCAAAAGTTCTGTTTATCCGCGTTTTGTATAACAAATTTATTCATTTCACTAATTGGTATGTGATGCGGTTGTCACTACCCGGACAAACACCTGCTCTAACAATATCGAGTTCGGCTACACGTTTGACGAACGACGAAAAGTGGTGCTCACCGCGGCCTATATTAGCTATTGATTGATGTTTATGTATTCCAAAACGTCATGGGCACACGACGTTGCTCTGCGGTACGGTCAACTATGAGCGTCCATTTCAGTTTGCCTTGCTAACAATTTCGACGTCGGTTGCTCTACTACGGCAGTATAGTTGTCTGTTGAAGACAGGGTGAGATCCTCAAGTGGCCGGCCGATTAACAGCGGTTTAATGGCTCGGGGCTTGAGGTGACGGATTTCTATGAACATTAGAAACCATAAGTGCAAACGAGATTGTAACGAGATACAATTATTATAGAGATGGATCATGAGATCAATAATTAGAGATTATATTAACTTTAATTGCACTAAGCGGGTGCAAAATAGCATGTAGTTGAGCCCTCTAACGTACACGAAAATTTATGATACACATTTAAGATTGACTAGATTCTGACTAAGCCTATTGAAAGAAAACGGTGTAGGATCAAGAAGCGATTTGTCAGCTTAACGAATCGTTAAGGCTTGAAAAATAGCCAACGTCTTTGATTGTTGGGATCGTATTAGACGATCCCCCTTTCTTTAAGGGGGACACCAGTATAATGGGATCGTGGTAAACGATCCCTCTTTCTTTAAGAGGGATACCGTGCATTCGGATCGTGATAGACGATCCCCCTTTCTTTAAGGGGATTCCCGTGCGTCTTAGTATCTACTAGTAACCCTGCTTGACTATACTTTTATGCCCATGATGTTATATGCATTTCGTAGACGTGCCCCTAGTAACATTACCGCCTTACACTACAACGTCTGCAATCCCTTCACAATTCTAGCATTCTATGTATACATAGATTCTAGTGTACAAAGCGATGTACACTACTCAATACATATAAATGATGACTATAGATACGGCTACGCATAAACTACCGCGTATGCGTTATACACAACGTATAACGTTATATAGATACTACGTATATATACGCGCGGTATCGGACGATTTTACTACACGGATCTCGTTAACGGGTGCTACTTCTCTTTTGATACAAGCCCTTAACAAAAATTTAGTTACCAAAGACTGGGCTACTCACCCCCAAAAGCAACAATACGTACCATTAAATAAAATTTTTGTGTTTTCAGTTGTTACAACTTTGACAAAAGACAGACCTATAGGTAAATTTCATGCTTACTTGCGTTTTGTAACAATCTCGCTATCTGAGGCCAGCTCTGCATCTGAATCCGGCTATAAAGCCGACGCACGCGCTGCTGCGGTGGTTGGTGTTGGGCGCTGCAGTGGTGCGGTTGCGTCGTAGAATGCTTGCAGCCACTCCTCCCGCCGCTGCTGCGTGGCTATCTCAGTTAGCGTGCTTGTACTGGCCGTGCGTGTCAAGTTTGGTTGCATCGGGGCAGTATCAATGTGCTTGCTGACCGCCCGTTTTCTGTGCTTGCGTCGCTTGCCAATTTGTTTAAACTAAAACAGATAACCTCAATATATATTTACTGTTCAATTACTGATATATACTCTTGAACTAAAATTACGGGTTGCAACTTCACAAGCAACATGAAGCTCAGTTAGTTTTAGGCTAACCAACCTAGGTAGCCTTCAAGCGATTTCTAAAACTATATACACTATGTACATCGGCTAAATATTGGGGGCGATTAAATAAAGAAAGGGGTATATGTATCTTCAGCGGATGGGTCATGCAACTCTCTATCTGTAGCGACCCTTATATGAAAGCGGGAGTAGCCCCCATATTAGTCAAAAAGTTAGGGACGCCGCCTACCCTCGGCAACTTTCTGCTTACGCGAGATAAATTAGATCGAACATGGCGAATCCTCCTAAGCCCGTGACTGGGGTAGGTCTACCAGGTGGTCGTGACACACAGAGAGTTTCGAGGATCCGACCAATACGCAGCACCCCTCAGGTCAACGTTTGCCAAGCCACACATGCGCTCGGGAACGAGCAACTTCGCCCAGCCCCAAGACAGTTAACTTAAGTCAGGGATCCCAGTTAAACGCCTTAAGCCTAAGCGCCCTGACAAGCTACTAATTCCCAGAGTCACACACCCGGCTTGACAGCGTTGCTCCGCGAAACGCTGCATCGGATCTGACTAGAACAACTCGTATCGCCTACATAGGCGACGCCAAAACACAGATAGCAAAGCTGTGCGAGCAGGATCATGATCCGCGAGCACCATTGAGATAAAACTACAAGATCGACTTTGGCTACTCAGAAACTATAAATCTTCCTATATCCTGAATCTCGCACCGAATTATGATAAAACTTTGAACTCTGAATCCGATTCCACGCATGTAACACAAAATCTTAGGCCGGCTACTGAATTCACTGTGCACTATTTAGCTAAAACATACGCACTAACGCGAGACTCATTCCGTTCAATACTGACACGCACGAAATCTGCGGGTCCAGGTAAAACTGCTTAACAATTCGCAAACCTGCAGGTGACTAGAAACACTCGGATAGGAAAGACACGAAAAATGCGGGTTAACCCATCGAGAGCCTATGCATAGCGGAATTGAATACTCAGACCCAAAACAGGAAAGCGAGAGCTTAGGCCTAAGACAGAGAACGAGGTGACGCGCATCAGATTGAAAGGAATGAGGTAAAGAATGCTTAACGTGCGAAAGCGTCGCCGGGTAACCTAAGCTAAGTCCCCACCATGCGGGTGGATCACCTAGGCCTACGCGGGATGAGAACAATAAACAGTAACACCTGAGTATAGCAGCTAACTATACTCTCCGAAATTTATTAGTATAAAAATCCCAAACAAACCTAACAACAATACAGTGTTAACATGTGTTAGCCTATATCAAATGGACATTAATACTTTTTACTTGATACAAGTAAAAATTATTTCGCTGTTACAAACTGAGTTTTCTAAACAAATAAATCAGGGAACTGCAGCTGCAGAATTTTTAAAGAGACATTGATATATCGGTACAAAGCTATTATGAATTTGAGAACAAAAATCCAAATGAGGCTCATCAGGATTTTAGGAATCAAACTATCCGGCAGCCCAAACGACAGTAAATTAAGCTGATCGCGTGTTAAGTTCATCTCACCTTGGGATTCTGACGCTGCCTCGTTAAATGCGTCCAAATTTGAAAAACGAGACCAAACTGCCCGCTGCCGCGGGCCGTTATTAACTTCCGGCATGATGTATATCATAACAATAAACCCCTTAGCAAACTGCTGAACCAACAATTAATACAATATATTCAAAGACCGAAAAGAAAACACCCCCGCAACTTTTTAAAACATTCCCAAAGCACACTGCTCTATCTCTACAGAAGTTGTCAGCTCCCATGTGAAAACTGTTTTGCATAACCGGCCCAGCTGGTCCGGTTACAGCAACACTCACTTTATATAACACTGAAAACTTTAAAACACCACATAAGCACAGAAAACAAAAATATACACACATAATATAAAACCCGTTTTCAAAATTCTACTGTAAACTTCAAACAGGCAAGGGGGAACCACGCTATGCTTAGTTGTTTTAGCTGTGAGGGTACCCATGGCTTTCCAGGAAAGAATCCGCAAGACCCGTGCATCGGTATAACTCTTGTCGGTTTTCAGACCTGTGCACACGCATACGTAGCGGCCCTCCCGAGTACTGAAACTTCATCGGCTGCGATTTTTAGCTAAGAACCTCCTGAACCAAAGCTGTGTCTGCCGACACAATCCTGTACGGAGTCCTTCCGCCCGGATATAATCCCAAAAAAAAGCTCACACATTCCCTCAAAAATGTGATCCCAGCTGTTATCCACCTAAATTCTGCTAGAATTTAGAGGCGCTGGGTGCAGTGACATCTGTACAAAGTCGAATTTGACTCAGTTTGTGCAGTCCCGAAAGCCGATTTCGGAGAGAGTCAATTTGACTCACCATTTTTGCAGTGTACACTCATGTTTCAGTTTAGGCTTACGCTTAGGCTTGGCAGATCCTAACATTAGTCAAAATATTAAATTATAAAAATGTGTCTAAATTAAAAAAACGACTAAAATTGTCTATTAAAAAGCCTTACATTGTAAACGCTTGATTGAACACCGGCTCCAGCGACCCAAGAATCATGTTGGTTTTACATTGTGTACGAATTTCTTCATCCGGAATTAGTGAAATCTGAAATTATTAAAATTTACAAAAAAAGTTCATTGCGGCCACGAAGATCACAGAAACAAAAACGGCTCCGTCGACGCTGGCAGCGAACCCCTGTCGACCGCGTCTGAAGGACTTTTTTCTAAACTGTAATCCTAATCAAAAGTATATGCGGGTGATATCATAGCGAAATTTTTGATGACGTCAAAACATGGACTTTTTGTCTTTCGGAAATGAAATCCGAGCTACGTCCATGACAACAGGACTCAAAATCGCTACAGATTCCATGAACGCCGTCGGTGTTAGTTTCGGGGTTTGCGAAAAATGTTTAGTTTCCCACGATGGACCCCCAAGGGTCGGGCCTTCAAATTCGAGGATGATGGGAGAGCCGCTTTCGCCGGCACTGTCCATAAGTTGTTTGAACTTTTAATTGTTTTTACAAGAATTTAGACGAGAAGTCCAGAAATATGAACGTGTGCGCCTTGTGATATTAAGCATACCAAATGTTGAATAGAACTAATGGCGGATCCAAAACATTTTGACCGGGGGGCGGGTCGGGCGGGCAAATGTTATAAAACGCAAAAATTGTAATGCAGGCACCTTATTATTTTATCGCCAAAAAATTTTCTGAGGACTAAAAATTGTAACGTAGTCGCATTACCATTTTATCACAAAAAAATTCAGCGAGAAAAATTGTGTTTTATACAAAAAAATTTTCAGAGGTTGAGAAATTGTAATGTTGGGAGGACTTTACCATTTTAACACAAAAATTTTCTGACGTAGGGGGGCGGGCGTCTGCGGCCCCGCCCCCCCTCTGGATCCGCTAGTGAATAGAACATATTTTTTAAAATATTACACATTTAAAAAACCCAAATTTGCTATTTGGAAAAGCCTAAATTCGTACGCGATGTGGTAATACATGACAAGTGCAAAATGAATATTAAAGTCTGGCCTAAGCAATATGTGCTGCACACATCTGTTGGGCCCCTGTTAACTACATGAGACCCTGTTCACTAAGCCTAAGCTTAAGCCTAAGTACTCCAGTCTAACCTTCATAAAAGCCCCAATCATGAAGGTTTAGAACCATCATTAATGATGTTCAGCCGTATGAAGAGGACATGGAAAATAAATTGCTTACCCGAACGTACGCATTGCATTCATTTCGTTCTTTCGTTCTGGGACATAAGTTTTGTGCTTCGTTAACTAGAAAAATAAACTATTTTTTAAAAATTCAGGAATTTTTAAAAAACCTTTCAAACCTTAATTTTGTTTTTGAAATATTTGAGATAATTTTAATAAAATGTTATACATATCTGAGGGTAATCAATTAATAATTATTTCGGGGTACATGTGATGAAAAAGATATAACTAAACTGTGTCCCCGGGTGATTGAGTAAACCAGGTGTCAGCCGATTGTCTGACGAATAGACTATTCAATATTTTGAACAATAAAAATTTCAAAATCAATGTTGAATGTTGCGTTTCTAGTTTAAGCATACGCCCGATGGCCAGGGTGCGAACGGATATTTAATTTACCGGATACCGGAACCGGATACAGATAGCGAAGTTTTTTTCCTGGAACCGCATATCAATCGGATATAGTACTTGTGCATTATTTGTTGTATTTAAGTTGCGTACAATATCGATGTACTGAGTGATAGCTGTAAGCTAACATTTTTATTTTTACTTCAACATAACTTAGTCTTTTTTACTTGTACCAAAAATGCCGACTTGTTAAAAGCTGTTGTATCACATTTTGGACGACCATAGCCGTAAATATCCACCAGGTTTATACTAGAAGCCGGAACCGGATCTCCGGTCGCGCCCTACCCGATGCCAAAAGGTCATCGTGGCGGATGTATCCGTTTAGGGTTTAAACATCTTAGGAATATAAACACAAATGAGTAGAACTTTATAAAGATTAGTTCCAACCAATTATGTCAGCTCGCAATTTAAAATTTACAAAATATAATGCCAATATTCGATCGCCCCATTAAGAGTTTACCATACCACGTTCCTACGGCAACATGATTTAGGGTCCAAAAAAGTGAACCATAAAATAAACTTACTTGTTACTGTCAGTAGACCAGGAGACACTATCACAGTGAGATACAGTTCACCTGAAATTAATTTTAAATTTACGTTTCGCATTCCGTAACTGCAAAAAACGAGCAAATGTGAATAGAGTTTAAACGGTAGGAGTGAATTTCTATATATATATGCATATATACAAATATATGAATATATATATTTACTTATTTAGTTAGTTTTTATTTATTTTTTATTTCTTAATTTTTTACTTATCAATTTATTTATTCGTTTATTTATTTATTTGTTTATTTATTTATTTTTTATTTATTTGTTGATTTAATTTCTATTTTTCTATTCGTTTATTTATGTATTTTTTATTAATTTATTAATTTATTTATTCATTTTTTTATTCATTTGTTTATTTACTTATACTACATGAGGCTTTAACAAATTTTTTCACCGCAAAAGCAAAACTAATGCGCGAACGTAATTAGGAAATGTGAAAAATTGTAACAAAATTCATTAACGCACTTTGGAATGAATATTTGCTATTTTATCTGTGGCATAGTTTCAATTTAATTTAAAACTTCAGACCATCGGAACAGTCGGCTGCTGTCTTGCGCAGATGCGATTCTGAGCCTGTAAAATTGCGTTTAGCTTCTCGCTCGCGATGCATTTTTGCAATATTTTGCGCCCGCTTCAGAAATATCTGGCCCTGTACACGTGTCGTTACAGCTTAAAATGTACGCTTACCTCGAATTCCAAGATTCTTCAAACCATGCAACAGGGTCGGCAATCCAACACTTGCGGGTCGAGGGTCGCTTGCTCCATGGTCCAAGCCACATCCCGCTCCGGTCGACTGCATACCAACAGCTGTCGCAGGTCTACGTTGCAATTCCGCTACTCTGGGAGCGGTCATGCAGTTGTTCAGCAACCGTCGGTCATAATTGCAATTTTTGTTTTTTAAATGTTTTTCGTTGTTTTCTGCTGCGGACGATGTTGTTGTTGTTGTTGTTGTTGTTGTTGATATTGTTGTTTGTGTTTCATCGCTATCGGTTGCTTGTGATACACTTGCTGTTGCGTGTATGGAGACACGACGGCGACGTTGTTGTCGACGTCGTGTTGTTGTCCTGATTGCTGACAGTGGAAATTGTATGTTGTTGGTTTTATTATTATTATTATTATTATTATTATTGTTATTATTATTTTCCAAGTTGAAATCGTTGTTTAGTTGCTTGAATTGGCGATGGTGAACATGTTGCTGTTGTGTTTGTTGCTGTGGCTGCTGCTGCTCATGCTGTTGTTGTTGTTGTTGGTTTTGTTGTTGTTGTTGCTGTTGTTGTTGCTTTTGTTGTTGTTGTTGCTGCTGCTGTTGCTGCTGTCGATAATGATGTTGTTGTTGCGCACTACATTGTTGCCGACGTTGCCAGTCTACTTGCCGTACTGCATCTGTCCACAAATGAGCCATTTTCCGCGACATCGTACAGTAAGGATGCGATTTTGCCGTATTCCACATTGCCAAACTGCTGCTGGCGTTACTTGTAACACTACTTATTTCAGTTTCATCGCTCGTATCAGTTGGAATATAGTGAAAATATGGATTTCGGTCAAAATTGTCTCTTTGAGCGCTGTTTGGTGAAGGGCCAAAATGAAATTGTGACGAAGTTAAAATTTGCGGTTGAAAATGTTGAGGCAAATTTTGGAGTCCACCTTGAATATTGGAAACTTGAGCTGGACTGGGGTCCCACGATGGAATCATCTCGTGCAAAAAGTGACCGGTGAAATTCGGGTACCCTCTGCCAGATAAGCTATGACGTTTTAGAGGAATCTCAGGGGGTGGATGAAGTGGTTGATAGACGCCTTGGAAATATGACAACGGGCGGCAGCGTGGGGTTTCGGAGCGCGGTAAAGACCTCAAATTAACTTTGTTTGGAGGAGGTAGACTCTGTATTTGTGGTTGTTGATGATGCTGATGATGATGTTGTTGTTGTTGTAGTTGCTGTTGTTGTTGTTGTTGTTGTTGTCGCTGTTGCGATAGTTGTTGTTGCTGTTGTTCTTGTTGAAGTTGTTGTTGTTGTTGTTGTCGCTGTTGCGATAGTTGTTGTTGCTGTTGTTCTTGTTGAAGTTGTTGTTGTTGTTCTTTCTGCTGTCGTTGGTTGTGGTGGTGGTGTTGTTGCGGTTGTTTTTGTTGTTGTTGTTGTTGTTGTTGTTGTTGTTGTTGTTGTTGTTGTTGTTGTTGCTGTTGTTCTTGTTGAAGTTGTTGTTGTTGTTGTTGTCGCTGTTGCGATAGTTGTTGTTGCTGTTGTTCTTTCTGCTGTCGTTGGTTGTGGTGGTGGTGTTGTTGCGGTTGTTTTTGTTGTTGTTGTTGTTGTTGTTGTTGTTGCCCTTGTTGTTCATGCTGTTGTTGTTTTTGCGGTAGCTGGTGCGTGTGGTGGTTGAAATTATTGTAGCAGTTGATGTTTTCCGCAAGACGACCCACGGTGTCCGCGACTCCCATGCGATCCGTCGAATCCAAACAGATCTGCTGTGACTTTGCGACGTTTCCATATTTGATTCCAGCTGCTTTTGATACCGTACAGTAAGGATTGGTCCTTGGACGGCTGCATTCCCTGAAAACTCTTGCCGTCCCAGGTCTGCTCGCCGATCTGTTGCCAGTAGTTTCTTGTTCATTTGCTTCGAGGTAGTCCCATTTTGAGTCCCACATCAAACTGTTGCCCCCCGGAGTGAAATCCACTGAAGATCTCCATGACGTTCCGGCTAACGATGAACGTGAGGTTGGTTTACTGCTGGCGCTACTAAGCGAAGCATTTTCAGCAATCGCTAGGGGTGGTACGATGATGGAAGCGGCTGCCGTATTCGTGGTCGATTTAGAATTCTGACTTGAGAGTAAGGCCATACCAGACCCTGGAGGTGGTTGCGTTGTGGGGTTGGCTTTTGGTGTCCACGGTCGAACAAACACAAATTCGTCTTCGGTGACGCGATCGCAACAGCTTTCGCTCGTTCCTCCCACGCCTTGGTTACGTTTAGTCGCGTTGACTGATGGTTCTTGTTGTGTATTGCTGGGTCGTCTGGTAATCGATTGCAAATTAGTTGTAGCCAAAGCACCCGAAGGTGTATTGAGGGCAGAGGATCCCGTGGGAACAAGTGTATCATCAGCTTTTGGGTCAAAATCTTCGCTGCCGTCAATACTATCGTTATCATCCTCAACGACGCTGCCATCACAGTCGCCAAACTCGGATTCGGAGTATTGTGAAGTGGAATCGAACGTTGATTCGTCACAACTAGTCGTAGGGTACGTCGGAATTGGAAAGTTTGTCGATTTTCCCACGTTATTGGAGTATTTTAACACGACGCTTGAACATTTTCCCACGGTATTGAACCGTTTTCCCACGCTACTCGACCTTTTTCTGACGCTACTCAAACGGTTTCCCACGCTATTTTTTCTCACGCTACAGTTTTCAACAGTATCGATCGGAGTTTTGACTCCATGTCGCATTAGTTCAGTCAATCGCTTCAAACGTGACGGTTGTTTTTCGGAAACGATTCCTTGGCTTGGTTGCGGAGATCTCAACTTAGGACAATTGTTATTCGCGTCGACATTTATTGAAGATTTTCGCCGGCTTAGCGATTTTGGAATCACACATGGGTCTGGTGGTGGAACTGCCGACATCATGGACCGACTTATGGTGCCCTCTAAAGTAGAACCTACCTCCCCGAATGGATATCTTATAGGATTTTGATCTTGAGTAATGGCCGGCTGAACAATTTCTCGAGGTTCGTACCGGTTCGGCTCCGTAGGAGTAAACGCTTCGTGATTGGTCGCGGGCAGAGATTTACGGCGTTTGCCAATTTTGAACGGGAATAATGGCATTGTATATCTATTTGATGACTAACGTTTATAAATTTGACGTTTGGCACATAAGCGCTATAAGTTTTGGACAACTGGTGTAAGCTATTGCCGATATCTGTGTTTATTGTGTAAGTCAGTTAATAGATGCATTGGTTGAAAATTCACTGTGATAAATTATTAATATAGGGCATACTTCAGCTATTAACAATCTGTATATTGGATTTCAGATATCGGCACGTATTCTCAAATGTGTGTAACACCTGTCACCAGTTGGTGATAGCTCTTGTCACTTTTGAATCAGTGAATAAGACTCAAAATTTAATACATTTGCATAGATTTACTCTACGCCTGTACCAATTTTGAGTTCAACAAGTGCAATAATTTATGAGTTTGAAAATTTGAAACCTATTACTAAATGATGATAGTTGCTATACACATTTGAGAATAATTGTCCAAAAAAGACTCGATATAAAGTATAAAAACGTAAGAGAATAAGTTCGTTTTTAAACCTATGCAACTCGACAGTCTTATGCACGTTTGGGCCAATTTTACTTTAAGGGGCGTAACAGTAGATTTAGCGTGTTCCTAAGCTAATGCCTAAGCCTAAGGCTAAGCTAAAAATATAATCTAGAATGCAAACCTAATCTTTTATGGACATACCAGAAACTTTGACGCCCCTTAAAGTAACATGGGCCAATGTTTACATTGAAATGCTTAGCCAGAACTTTAGAGTTTTCGAACGAATCTATACAATCTGGTATGACCAATTTGTGAGCGAAGCGAGCGGAAAGCTTATAACAATTGTACAATTAATATGCACCAATTTAAGAATTGCGTAGGTTCAAAACGTTAACCTGATCGCGTTTAATTTCAGTAATAAAGAGTTTTAGTTATCGATAGCGCTTAGAAATCAATTCGAACATAATTTGTTTTAACTGCTACACAATGCAATCCTTGTGGATTACTGTTGGTAGGGCCAACAACGTCGGGTAGTGTGAGGGTACGTTCGACTCGACGTTGCTCATATAAAAGCTAAACAATCAGATTTGGACTAATTTGCTGCCTAAAACGTATTGAAATTCGACCGTTGAACGCATATTGGACTTCAACGAATGGCCTTGGAATAACGTCTATATATTGATATATAACAGTATATATGTAAGCCAGGTAGTAAAATATTAATTTTGAAATCATTAGCGGTGTTGAAAGAGTGCTTATTGCACCTGGTGTCTATACAAACATAATTATATTTAAATATTACAATTTGCAACTGAACGATCAGTTGTGGTTGCAGGAGAATGGGGGGGATGTATCGGCTACCACCCCCCCACCAGCTCTGCGGTACTAGAAATGTTGCGGTAAAAATGGTTTAAATGAGACTTCATTCATGTGTTTTCTAGCCAAATCGGCAGTCCCACGTTATTAGAAGAAATTTATAGTAGCGGTCAGTGGCGGATCCAGAATTTTTTGGGGATCTGAGTTTGACCGAAACGCCTCGTAGACGCCCTTCTAAAAAATAACCATTTCAACGCGAATAGTGAACTGTTGACTCTGAAGGGCGGAACCGGTGTAAAATTTTACTTTTTATGTGAAGGTTCAGGGCCGTGGGTACGCGTTCCCAAGCTTAGGCCTTTTAGATTAAAATAAAATTGATTTGTTATACTAAGTCCACTCAATGTCATCAGCTAATTTGTGTAACGCCTCCATGGAAGCGGGCCGTAGCCAAGCGAAAGGTCACGGGAGCGCTGAACCCCCCTCCCGTGGAACAAATTCGTAACGCTCTCGTATACTGTGTTGCGGTTCCAGTTAGACCCGGAGTAACCCCTACATGGGAACACTTTATTGTTGTGTGAAGATATCTTAGAGTTTCCCGAAGGAGTTAGTCATAGCAAGAGTGCATGATACAAGAGTGTGTTACTCTTAAGGTTCCGCTTCCGCATGATACAAAATATCACCGGCACCGGTTGCGTTTGTTTGTACCGACACTCCTTATTGAAGGCGGTACCTGCTGTGTTAATCATGACACTATATGTATGCGGCGTCAAAAATGTTCCGCTTATAGTTTCATTTTGTGTTATTGCATGTGACAGAGACCCCCAGTCTCAACTCGTGGGGTCGGTCAAAAACGCAACGCGTGCCGGGATCATTTTGTACAATGCGGAACGCAAAGAATTGCATACTCTTGTATCATGCACTCTTGGTGATACTTAGAGTCGATGATTATTACACAATAGTGTGGAACTGTGTGCATTCTGCGTACAAAAGAATGTTTCCAGCGCCCGTTGCATTTTTCGCCTGCCCCAGTTTATTCAGAAGGACGCAACTGAACGATATTCTTTTCTACACATAGTGTACCCAGTTGCACTTGAAAATTAACCAATTCTATGGAATGGCGTTATTTAATATTTGGATTAAAATGAATATTTCACTGCAGTAAAGATACTGTTGAACCAAATATTGAGTTATATTTCAGAATTTATGGGGCTAACATGACGGCTTATCTCAACGAAACAAAAAAATTAGTGTTTACATGATATTATTCGTTTAAACTTAAAGTTTTCAATTGCAGTCATATTTTGAAAATCAGCGGAATAATTTTGCTCTGTTAGATGCTTTTCAAGTAACAACTGAGAATACTTACGAAGAAAAAATAAACAGATTAAGTGCAAACAAACGAAACAACAGGCAAAATCTAAAATTCAATCACTTTAAAAACTCATACCCTAAAAAACAGAATTCCAGCGTTGGAATAGCAGGCAGTCGAAATCACAATCACAACCCAAATTTTATCGGAATTTCAGCCGGATCGGAATACCGTTGAAATACTGGAACCGGTAGGATCTATTTTAAAAGCTGGAAGCAATCCTGTATAATGAAGTTTTAAAAGACAACGTTGTTTTCAGTATGAATTTTTCGCAAAAGAGTACGCCTAATTTGAAATTAAAATTTTTCAAAAAAAAACTTAATTTGACTAATATTAACTCTTCATCGGGTCCATGTTACTTTAAGGGGCGTCCAGGTTTCTGGTGGGTCCATAAAAGAGCAGGTTTTAGATTTCAGATTACATTTTTTGCTTAGGCTTAGGCTTAGTCTTAGGAACACAATTCTGCAACGCTTAGGCTTAGGAATACGCTTAATCTAGTGTTACGCCCCTTAAAGTAACATCGGCCATTTGACTAAATATTAACTCTGTATCAGTGTTCCAGAGTACTATGCAAGAAAACGGACGTACACAAAATATGATTGTTGAAACTATGCGTTCTGCATTACGACTGTTCAACATTTTGCGCGAAATTTAAGGACAACGCCGTGAACCGAAACTCGGCGCTCTTGGACTCGTGTCGAGCGGTTGCTTCTTGCTCCGACGTGCGGCCGATTCCAGCAACTTAATATTCCGGCATATGTACACATGTATTGTAATCTTGCTATACACTGTAAAAAATGGGGAGTCAAATTGACTCTCTCTCGGAAACAGACTTTTCTTGACTACACAAATTGAGTCAAATTCGAATCCGCCACAGTCAAATTCGATTCACTATGTCACACGTTTGACTCTGGCGGAATCGAATTATTGACTCAGTTTGTGTAGTCAAGTAAAGTCTGTTTCCGAGAGGGAGTCAATTTCACTCCCCATTTTTTGCAGTGTACTTACCGACAGTGATGTATGGGTGGGCAGTCGAAGAATAGAAATCGATGCATTGTCTCAAGCGATACAATTACTAAATTTGTCAGGTTTACTCCAGTACTGAGGGTCGATCTGGTTCAATGACAATTAGAATTAAAACTGAGAAGTCAAACGATTTTTCAACATTTGGCAATGCAACTTGTTTTATTTTTCCCATATATCGGCACTTATAGTAAAATTGCATATAGTTTTCTTTGTATCAATATTCAAAACATGTAAATAAACCCTGGAACGCTGGTCAAATTACGTATGTGGATCGGATCCAGCTTTAATAATAAGACAGGCGTGGGCCCGTAGCCAAGGGGTGGCAGGGAGTGTTCAAGCCACTCTAGAAAAATTTTGGCCTCCCTAGAAGATTTTTAACCTTGCTTGTAAGTCATTGAAAACCATTTAAATGGCTCTCCTGAAAATTTTTAGCCACCTCGAGCAAGGTGAGCTGGTTACGCGCCTGGATAGGCGGTAAAAGTAAAACATGATATAAAATAACGCAAAACATTACAGTCTAAATGTTGTATATTGTAAAAGATCAACATAGTAAACTCCAAAAAAGCTGCTATGCTTAAACATAAAATGTTTCAAAAAAATTTTGAATTCAGCAATTAATGCAGTAACGTTGTTTGTGTCAAAAATTTTGGCCACCAAAATTTTCCAATTTCAACACAATTTTCAGCACATTTATGCATTATTGCAACAAACTTTAACTGTAAAATTCACAAAACACAAAAAAAAACAGCGGCTCCGAAATGAAAATATTCGATCCGCCATTGCGTCCATCGGCATCATGCGCTGCCCAACGTCCACCCGCGCCTCGTTTCTTTTGCAGTCGGAAGCGACTTTAATTTAAAACGGTCAAAATTTAAAAATACTGTTAAAATTTTAAATATCGGAAATTATACTGTAACGTCGTATACACGCGCACATGTCCGTTATAAGGTGTAATTGCATCGAAGCGCACCTTAAATTGTACTGAGGTGATCTGCAGCATTTACTGGAGTATATATGTATACATATATACATACATATATATGTATATATTTGTATGTATATCTTAAATATATATAATTAAAATTGCCGTGCAAACGTCAATTATGGGCGTCCAGGGTGTATACAAGAAGGAAATACAGAATATAATCTGGCCGAATTTTCGGAAGACGCCAGAAAAAACCTATTTCGATCTTTGTAGATTTTGAAAATTTCTGGTTGCTACCAATAAAGCATTTGCAACCAGTTCAATCCAATGGCCAATGTATAAAACAGGGCCGGATCGTTTTCTGGAGGGCCTTTAATAGAGTCAGTTTATGTGCAAGTGGTACCGTAGAAGTAGATTTGGACAATGATCCTATAGATTTTTTTCTATGGAAGTTAGTTTATTATTATATTGATCTTAATTTACCAACTTAACTTTAAAATATATCGTTGTGCTTAAAATTAGGCTTAGGAATAGGCTCATCCATACGCTTAGGCTTCGGCTTAGGCATATGCTTATACTACAGTTCCGGCCCTGTTCTATGCGTAGGCCAATGCCATAAATGATGCATTTAACTAAATTTTCAATTCCGTGCCACCATATAAACTTTTAATTTTGAAATAGTAAAAATGAAATTTACTGAAACATCGTTTGAAGAACAGAAACGATGTAGTGTAAGCAAATTACAGCGAATGGTGTGAAACCTATTGAATTGTAAAGGTTTTATAATGTTTCTAACCTTGGCATCCCAAAATTGTTTCTGTTAAAAATTTAGACAAATTATATACCATTCAATGCAGCTTGTGAATCTAAGTTCTACTGTTGTAAATTTTTTTGCAATCAAACGTCATACTAACGACTTATGGCCAAATAACTGTTTCAGCACGCAGCCAACGGTTTGTAATGGCGCTAAATCAGTGGTTATTTGACCATAACTCGTGTGGAACATTTAACAAAAAGGTAGGTAATTTGCCTACTTTTTAGCAGTAAAATTTTTGGGTCTCAATGACAAGAGACCTTGGTCCTTGTGACCTTAAAAATTAAATTTTTCAAAAATTCAAATTTGGTCGCGGACTGACCAGGGACGTATGTGAAAACCTCAAATATGTAACAATTTTGAAAGTCTAACTTTTTCCGGCAAACGCCGGCTGGTGGATAACCAAAAAAAAGAACCTGAAGTTTGCCTGCATATTTCACAGGGTATATTCGAAAACCAGTTTTACACGCCGAAAATGGAACCATAAGGATGCGCTATACTCCACGTCCGGTGCCGCCCGTCATCGTTCGTACCACACGTTCTCGTACGTTAGTTATTTGCGTACGGTACCGCCCGATGACGGACGGCGCCGTATGGGTGACGCACGGTAACGGCCGGCCCTGTACGGATGACGCGCGGCGACGGACGGCGTCGAACGTCAATAAAAGTACAGCGCAACCGTAAAGGGTGCTTAGTTAGTATGCGCGAAGCGCAATTTTTTTTTAACATTTTTTCAGAACACTGACCAAGTCTTACAACCTAATTTCGCCTCATCTCCGGCTCCGGCAAAACCTGATGATTTCCAGTTCCGGCTCCGGAATTTTTTACCTCCAGTTGCATCCTGATACGTACCACCTAGTTTTAGTTGAATGACTGATTTCGAAACAAGCGGAACACAGCAGCCGGCGCTAGTTTTATGATCTGCTTAGGAAATCGGACAACCAATGAGTCAACGCATCTGAATAAACGTCAGGTAACAGCTGCTGTTCACATTTGAAAATATGGACGCTCAATTAAGAGCTCAGGTGCAAGAAACACTTCAACCGTACTTTAATAAAGAGTCAATTTCAACTGATTCAAGAGCACAAATTAGCATTTTTTCAACGAATGTTCAAATTTACAGAAACATATACAACCATACATTTACTCAGCAAATATAAATATACCGTATGCTGATACAGTAATATTCACATATATTAATGTATAAATACAAACATACGCTATCAATGACCATTAACCCCGTTTGAATTAAAAGTTTCGCACGAGACTCGCGGAAGAGCAACAACAACAACAGCAGCAACAACAGCAACAACAACAACATCAACAACAGCAGCAGCAACAACAACAACAACAACAACAACAACAACAACATCAACAACAGCAACAACAACAGCAGCAGCAACAACAACAACAACAACAACAACAACAGCAACAACAACAACAACAACAACAACAGCAACAACAACAACAACAACAACAACAACAGCAACAACAACAACAACAGCAACAACAACAACCAACAATTTGAATTTGAGGCAGAAAACATAAAATACAATGAGGGCAATTTTACAGGAAACACCAGACAACGAAAGCCTTTGCGATTGTCAAATTTCAATACGGACATCTGTCGTTTTTAGTTCACCTATCAACATCGAAAAGTTATCTAATATTCGTAAAACTAAATATAACAGACTAATTGTCATCGTAAAGAATGAAGTAAACGGGAATAAAACGACGGTGGGTTGACACTCGCCACCCCAAACCTACGGTCAGAAAGGGGTTGTTTGGCCGTTTTGGGACTATCCGCGCTGGCGGCATCTTTTTTATGTTTTTGGGGTGAAATCTGAGGGACGGATCATAATGGACGCCAGTCAGGCCGCGGCTTGAGTGCCCTTCGGTTTCAAGGATGCCGTGACGAGAGTTTTCAAAACGGAAATTTTTTTGGAGATATCTATTATGGTTATTTTTATGATTCGTTTTTGGGGCCCAGCAACCGCAAGTCGGCCGGAGAGCCTGGTTAACTGATGATTGGCACCTGGGTGCAGTTATATACTACTTAAACGTGGTAATGGTGAAAAATGCTTCAGTTGCTATGAAGGCTTCCAATTATGCCCATCCATTCGAAGTAATTCGTTCCGAAATGGATTCCTTGTAAGCCAGTGCATTTAGATTCCTGCTTGATTGTACTGGGACCAGGCTTCCAACGTAATTACCGATTCCAGCAAAAATGCCGATAAAATTTGGGTTCCGATTCCGACTGGCTGCTATTCCGATGCCGGAATTTTGATTTTGCGGTTATGGATTTTTAACGGGATCGAACTGGAATTTTGCCTGTTGTTTCGTTCGTTTGCACTTAATATGAATACTTGAATAGCATCTAGCTACGCTACTGGCTTCGTGGCTGTCTATAATAGAAACGTTCAGTTGAAATAAACAATTTTCGTTGAACAATTTTCTTATGTTTACCAGCGTTTTTGCAAGTATCGTTCAATAGTTTCTATTGTCTGGCTTAGGTTTAGGCTTAGGCTTTAGGCTTAGGCTTAGTGCTGTGAAACTGTGACATGCACTCAAACGAGTGTAGGAACGATAAGCTAATGACAGTAAACAAAACAATTAATAATATTCAAACTGACTCTTGTCAAGTGTAGAACAGTGTTTATGAATTGTTAATATTTATTCAAGACAGTTTGAAATTCGATAATTTACTTGTACATATTTCGAATTGATTAGTAGGCTGCCCATCACAGAGTAAACGGGTAACTTCGGCTTAAAGGTCGAAGAGGTGGTTTACCAAAATAAACGAACCATTTCGTTATACACCAAGAGTGGATAATTTCAACAAGAGTGTGCAGGGCCGGCATTAAGATAGTCAGGACCCCCCCCCAAACAGGTCCGAGACGGTGCCGTACAAAACGTTTTACAATTCCATAAGTTCGTGGTCAGCTAAAAATTTTTTCTTTGCCAAAGTGGGGGCATCCAATGGGTCGGCGCGGCGGCGACCGCTAATTGGGACGTTTGGGGGGCGCTTCCACCGACACAGAGAGTGTGCAACTGGGTACATTCTGTGTACAAAACAATGTACTCAGTGCACATTTTTTTGGCCTACACCCCCTTATCACTGTAAATTTCAGTGAGTAGATTTTAACTCAGAATAAGTTGAATCACTCAGTCTGTGAGTTAGGACTATCAGAACTCTGAAATTTGAATTCATATAATTCATTATGAGTTAATTAATTAACTCACCCTGAGTCAACTCAACTTAGAGGGAGAATCCACTCAACTGAGATTTAGTTAATGTTTACTGATATTGATTCAGAAATAACCAGCTCGCTAGCTGAATTGATTAATTAACTCAATGGAATTTAAAGGGTAGTTAGCAGGGGTACAGTTGAACGGTTCTATATTCCGAAGTTGTTCCACTTACACTTTTAAATCCCTTGCGTATTCGACCCCCAAACTTTAGGGCGGTCGGCCAAAACCACAACGCCCGGCGGTACATTTTAGTACCAAGGAATATTTATTTAGTTGCGCACTCTTGTCAAAAGTCGTCGCTCATTCTTGGTTATACTGAACACATCGGCACGTGGGTCACCAGTGGACCCCACTGGCCAAGACAACGAAGCTGAAACTTAACCAAAACTGGTAAAATGACGTAAGATACGCTAATTTTCACACTGTAGAACCAAAAATAAACTCAGTGAGCAGCCATAACTTTAATACAAACAAAATTACGAAAACTTCCGTTGCCAAATTATACCGAAACATCCAGTAAAAAGTTTTCAGTTGCAGGCATACGCTGCTAGTAAAGCGTACGGTCCCAGCATATTTCCGCCTAGAAACCAATATACACATTGCAAACGCAGGGCCGAAGCTGCCACCGTCTATACCGCCATTTGGGGGGAAGCCCCACCCTTAAACAGGCCCCCTCCCTAACCGGTTGAAACAAAATCTGCCGAAGTTTTAAATGAACTTCTCGCTCGCGAGTTTTGGTTGGCCAAACCCTGAAGTTAGGGGGGTACCCCCACTCCGGTCTGCTCCGGTACTGTGCAAACCATTGCAAAACTAAAAACATCTTCCCAAACGCTACTCAGAATGGTCATCTACTTCATAACCGCGACAAGCATTCTCCCGCACCCCCCCACGAAATATATAATCGTTTTCTTAAAAATTTTCAAACATTCCCCCAATGACGGACTTAAAATGAACGCGGCAGATGTTTATCTTAACGACATAATACTGCTCAGTTTATGCGGGGACGAATACAACAATTAATTGAGGCAACGATGCACATTTTATACTGGCCGTAAACGATTGTTGTAAAAAAATCATGAGGGGATTAATAGCGGCGGATCCCGAAATTTGTGACGGGCGCACGCAAACACATTTTGAGCCGCAATTTTTACTGTATGCGATGTATGTGACAATTTTCTGAGGGGCAATATCTATATTGTAAAGTAGGGGGACCCTTGGCATTTTATAACAAAAAATTCTGACGGCGGGGAGTACGCCCGACCGTCTCTATCTCTTGATCCGCTAATGAGGGGTTGACGACGTTTTTAAAAATATATATTCGGGGAGATTACAGTAAAAAGTCGGATTCGCCAAGCTACAAAGAAAAATTTTTATTTCGGAAGAAATATTATCGTTCAGGCTTTCTGTATGACGGAAAAGATGTAGCCAGATAGGATCACGGGCGAATCACAGTTTTGCATTGTTGTCCAACACTTTAGGCAATTTTTCAGCTTACAAGAAACGCTGTTTGAAATCTTGGTCCATGTATATATAGAAAAGGGCCGGAACAGTAGTATAAGCCTATTCCTAAGCCTAAGCCTAAGCGTAAAAAGATGAACCTATTCCTAAGCCTATGCCTAAGCCTATGCCTAACCCTTAGCAAAAAAGTTGGTCTATACTGACCCAATTACAGCCCCGTCGGAAAACGATCCGGCCCTATTATGTACATGGCCCGAAATCTTTACAGAATATAAAATCTCGGCTACGCCCAAACATAGTCCCACTCCCAATAAAATTTAATGTCGAAGTGGAAGTTTTTTCAAAAATTTTGACGATAACACACACCTATTGTGTATTTAATTTATCTTTTACTCAATCTTGAGTGACCACATTTTAAACTATTGATATATTGGCAGAATATGGGGTTGACGTGTAGTTCGATAAATGTAATCTCTCAATGCCCGAAATGTTTAACAATCAATAAAAATTGCGTGTTTGGCCTGTTCACCAACATATACTCGCCATCGGCTAACCACTGTCATTCTCTCAACAGTAAAGTTGGTTAAAATTTTATGTGGTGCTTTAATTTACATAGGGAATACGTAAAACTTTTAATACGACAGATCGAAATCACTTTTGAGATGTCCGGCAGGTTTTATTCAAAAACCTGTAGCTTGTTTATACTCGTTTCTTCTGAAAGTTTGAAAGCGTGGACATCCATTGTCCCATTTTAAAGGAATTGACTGGTGTCAAATTGTATCTGTTAGCCGAATGACATATTCGCTGAGTGAGGAATGTGAGGATACTGTACGTGTAAGTACACAAACACACAAATACACTCGCTTAAACACCCTACAATGTAAAAAATGGGGAGTGAAATTGACTTTGTTACCATTTCGGGTCCTGGCCTAGGATTTGATTCAAAAAAATCTTCTGGATCGAAGTCCGGCTTTTGATTCCAATAATACGGGTCCGGATGCAGTTTTGCTTTCTGATTTCTTGCAAGTCTATTTTTCGTCAATTTTTAGCGCCTTGCGATATCTGTCCAGATTTCCACGCTGCAATATGCAGTGGTTAATTTTAAACACATTTTAGTTTCAGCCACACTCCCTTGCACCAAGCCTAGCATGGACGAAATCAGTACTTGGTGACAAAACCAACACAGGGTGGCTCTAGCTTCTGACTGCCAAATGCGTGATTTAATATAGAAAACCACCATATATGTACTAGGCTAGTGTATCTTTGGCGAACTATAACATTTCATTGCATCGCGTTTTAACAATTCAATAAATTAACAGTGTGTGGATTGCTGTATAGGCCCAAAATTACGGATATGCACACATTATTGTTTCCAGTTAAACGAAATACTGACTTTAGCCGTTCTTAAAACTAATGATAATGTTTCAGTCATACAATATGGGTGATAAACAACGTAAGTGCAAGCTCGATGAAGATAATATGGCTGTGGCTGCTGAAGACACTGCATTAATTGATATCGATTTGTCATATTTGGGTATAGATCAGATACCAGACCATTATTTGCATGCTAGCTGGTTCGTTTACAAGTTATTGTAATACGTTTTCGTGAGGATGTATTGTAAACGCACACAGTATCGGGCACTCCTTCGTTATAAGTGAAAAATAATAATAACCGAAAAATGGGTTTTCTGCAAAAATTTCATAATTTAAACTCTTAACACCCGAAAAGCATTTCTGGTCCGGCACATCGTCTGATCACACAAATATTAAATTTTTTGACAAACAATGCACATTTCGACTTTTATTTTAATTTTTGACCCTATAACGAATGTGAGCCCAGTATTTCGCAAAATTTAAATCGAAAATCACGAAAATACCTAGCCTTTTACTAAAAACGCATTCCTATATAGAATTTTTCAATTTTTGATTATATAACGGAGAAGAAGCATATACTTTACAGGATGCCGTGCGTGTTGTGATCGCATTAGACAAATTTGGATTTGTCAGTCTAATGTTGTTGGTACTATACGGTCTGCACGACCACTGTTCGAAGTTTTGCCCAAACTTACTGACCACGCCGGAAATTGAACCTCGGCCATGTTGCGCTCGAATCAAGCACGCTACCACTACACCATGCGGTCATTGCAACACCTTCTTGTACCAGTATAATTGCACAGGCATTGTAGATTTTGCTTTATATACACTTACGTGCACATATACCGACATTTCTCTTTTACAGGCGGTCGTCCCGAACAGTGACTCCAACTACCCGAATTAATGGGCTTGCTGTTTGCTGTACCTGTCTCGGTGGGACCTCCATGTTGGTACTATACGGCCTGCACGACATCTGTTCGAAGATTTGCCCAAAGTTATGACCACGCCGGGAATCGAACTTCGGCCCTCTTGCGCTCGAACCAAACATGCTGCCACTACATCACGCGGTCATTGTAACAACTTCTTATACCGGTATATGTGCACAGGCATGGCAACATTTGCTTTACATGCACATACATGCCCATATACCGATATAGATATGAACCGGGACACTACACCTTTTAACTGAGGCAGCTGGAAAACCGGTTTACAGAGCGGGGATTGAACCAGCGTCTTTAGGATTCCGAGGCAAGCGTTCTACCACTGCGTCGCGCAACTCGCCTCTAGAACTGCGTTTTTTCGTCTAGTATATATGTGTTGACCGTATGTTGCCAACTAGCATACAAAAAAATGCGCATTGCATATATTGCATATGCACCAGGACAAGCATGTCTCACATGCCTACGAGGTCCACACTTTATTCCACTTCTTAGACAGTAGGCTTTCATTTATGTTTAAGCTCGTATCATCCAAGTGTTGTTAAATCGTTGATGCTACATCACAATCAAATATCCGATTTGCTGTCTGTTGATTTTTCTGTTTTCTGCAATTTATCGGCGTTAGATTTAAGCGCAAATGCGCTTGCTGAAATACCTACTTCTATCGCGGCATTGCGTAAACTGCGTGTATTAATAGGTTTGTGTTTTTTTTACAATCATTGATATATTTGTTTGCATCGAGAGTGGCGAGCCAAATTTGTGTATAAGCAGGAGTTGTAAAAATATCCAGCAAATATATATTTGGATTTGTGTTTTAGGCTATTTTGTGTAAGTTTGCAATTCTGCTTACGTTCTTTAAACTGTAGGAGAAATTGCTGGTTGCAAAAATGACGGTATCCCGGACCATTTTAGTATGAAATATATACATCTAATATTTGGATTTGTGTTCTTGAATGTGCCATGGCTATCTCCAGTTAAGTAAAATTTGACAACTTGAATAGACTATTTTAAGTAAGTTTTGAATTTTAGTTGCATTACGTATTTAAGCTGCAGGAGACAAATTGCTGGCCGCAAAATAACGCTAAAGCGAACCATTATATATATTGGTTTTAGCCAAAAGCAACAATTTAGACTCTGGTTCGTTTCCTAAACACTTCAAAGAGCTGGCGCCGACGCTTGAGGTGCTAAATTTAAGCGGAAACAGCTTAACGGAAGTGCCAGTGGATGTACTTGAATTGTCGTCGCTGAAAGTGCTATACCTTGGAAGTAACGAACTACGAACGCTGCCTTGTCGTATTGGAGATATGGTGGCGTAAGTGATATTGATAATGTATTTCTGGAGCAGTTTTCGACGGGTACGCAGAAGCGAAGCAGGTTAAGCTACTCTTAGAAAAAAATTTGGGCTATGGAAAGATTCCGCTCTGTGAATCGCAGTAAATTTTACATGCCATTTTGAAATATTTGGTTCCTCTAACAAGTTGAAGCTTGTTTTCAAATCTATATTGTTCATCTAGTGTGTGCTTAAACTTTGTTGGATTTGTAATCTATACATTTTGGATTTGTAATGCTGCGTAAGTCAATACTTTCAATGTTTTAGACTTGAACATTTATATCTGGGTGGCAACAGATTGACTGATATACCGGCCACGATAGGGAAGCTTCGCAACTTAGCGTCGTTGGTTTTATGTGATAACCGGCTTGAAACAATTCCAAGTACAATTGCTCAATTGCAGAATTTAGTGTCGTTGAGTTTGCACAAAAATCGTGTGAAGGTATGATGCTTTTAAACAATATAACAGTAGTTTGGTTAATTATTGGTTAGTGCAGTTTCTAGCTGCTGTTCTGTGTTTCTGTCATTTTTTTGTTTGTTTGAAACATTGACATTAGGGCATTGTTTATTTTTTCGCCAATCCAGTCGCTCGGGCGCTTAGCCATCGAATTAGCCCTATATGTCTTGCCTCAAAACATTTTGAATTTAACATATTTTTAAAAACGTAATATTTCGCTTTGATTTCGAAACTTTGATATCAGTGCCTAAAAATTCATGGTTAGTCGCCAATTGGCGCCTAGGCATAAAACAAAAATAACACTGCTTTAGTCCTAGATTTTTGCTTACAAAATAATTATCGTTTTTATAACTTTATTGATTTCGCTTTTTCCAATCTTGACATGAGTGAGTTTAACCTTAAGATTGCTATATTTTCCGAGGGTTTAATTCAAAGCCGGCAAAAAAACCAAGTGAATCTAAAATAATTGTGTTTAAGCACCTGGAGGCCTTTATTATTGATATGTATATATGGGGCTAAGTTCGCGTCACCTGTAGTTAGGAATTGTACTACTTAGATTGTTTTGAGTAGTAGTAAGTATTGCTTTTGTTATTTTGCTTGTTGTGTTACAGACTTTGCCGACAGAAATCGTAACACTGTCACAATTGCAAGAGCTCAGCCTCCGCTCAAATCCACTAGTGGTGCAGTTTGCGAAAGATATCACGTACAGCACACCGTCCTTGAAAGAACTTGCAGGCCGTGTGATTAAGCTCAACAAACTGAAACCAACTGCCGAAGATGTGCCTCGAAATTTAATCACATATCTGGATAGCGCGCATCATTGCGTTAATCCGAAATGTAAAGGTGGGTTCGAGTGAATTTGGGCATGGGTAATATTCAAAAATGTGTTTCAGGGCCAGGATATCTTAATAAACACATATTGCCAGCTAGGTAAAGTTCTTTAAATTGAAATTCAAAATTGCAACGGAAAGTGCTGGCCGATAGCTAGAGCGGCCGTGCACCACTAGAAAGATTTTAGTCTAGTATGTAGTGATGTAACATCCACGTATGCTTCGTCTAAACTCTGCCCTAACATGTTAAACTGAATTTGGTTTCCTATGCCAATGAGGAGATTTTGTAGCTTAATATCTAACTACCTTTACTGAGACTGGCATCCCTAACAAGTCGATTAAGATTTATCTTGTTTTGATTTTTCTGTTCTAGGAGTTTGCTTTTAAGTAAATTTGATTGTTTTAGGAGTTTACTTCGAAGCACGTGTGGAACACGTGAAATTTGTTGATTTTTGTGGCAAATATCGTGTGCCATTACTGCAGTATTTGTGCAGTCCAAAGTGCGATACAAGTCCTGCGTTTGTGGTAACAGACAGTTCTTCAGAAGCAAGTGATTCCACTGAAGACGATTATGATAATTACGATGACTATGGCGGTGTATCACCGGATGTACTCAATAAAGTACTGCTGGGGTAATACTAGATCTAAGATAACTTGCGTGGGTTCATCTTACTTTTAGGGCCGGTCGTTACGTGTTGTAATGGGACTGCAAAAAAGAAGGTTTACATTTTAAACTATATTTGTTGCCTAGGCTTAGGTTTGTACTTTTTCAACTCTAAGGCGTAGGTGTATACTTTTTTAATGCTTAGGCCTAGGCTCATGAAAATGCTTAACCTATGTACCTATAGGGCCCAAAAAGTAACATTGGCCATTTGTGGCAAGCGCGTGGGAAAATGTTTAATTGGAAGAGTCGTTGTTCAAGAACGGTGACATGGAGGTTATTCTTGGTGGCCGCCAACGGGCCAACACCGAACCGATTTGTAGACATTTGAATTGGGAAAAAGTTATGCGATAGTTCAAGCAACAGAAATTTAAATATGTGTAGGAGCAGTAATCTACAATAGTTGTAGCACAGGTCGGATTGGTAGATCACTTGGTTGGGTGGGAAACCGGAGCAGTATTCTCAACTGTGTATATCACCTGTTACCAGTGGGCGAAGTCGTATGTACGTTGTAACTCGTGGCATAGAAATAAATGAAAGTTTGTATGCTGTCTGTAACGGTATTCTGGCAAAGCTGTGTAAAAATTCTGGCTCACACATGCCGCATGCTTGCTTGAAATCTTATCACTTGCTGGCGATAGGTCCTATACCCATTTGAAAATATGAGATGATGGGTTCTGACCAGTATGTCAGTACTGTGTTATTGTAAAATGTGCATAGAATGTACATATGTACATTATTTATTCTTTATTTATGTTATGGGGCATTGTTTGGGTTAGTTCTAGTTTAGCTGTGGGTAAATATCGGTTTCGGAGCAGTTTGTATTTTACTAAAAATGTGCTGGATCTGACTTTTCGGTTCATCCTATGAGTTACAAAAAGAGTTGATCAGTTCAAGACAAGCGTAAAGAGAACTTCCTTATTTGCCATGGTAGCTGTATATGGCGTTATTGTCTCTTGGTGCACTCAAATCCATTTATAGAAGTAAAATATTTATTTAGTATACGATAGCTGATGCACAGGGTTCCAGCAGGAACTAAATTTTGCCGGAACAGGAGCACGAACAGGAATTGAATTTCTTTGCAGGAACTGGAACCAGAATTTGAAATAATTGTCATCACCGAATTACAGTTGGACTTTTCAGAAAACTGCCAAAAAATAGCTTAAGCAAATTTTGAGCTATTTCACATTCAAGTTTCGCGAAAACACGTTAGAAATAGTTTATTAATATTGAACTAATTGCAAAAACAGTCATTGCGAAATAACAATATTTCAAAGACAATGTTTCTAATATTTACATGATTATGAATAATTTGACACAAAACCGTAAAATTCCGGTTCCTGCATCTCAAATGCAGCAACAGGAACAGGAATTGAATTTATGCAGGAATTACGGTTGAACCCTGCTAATGCACTAAAGTATTGCCGACGTAGGAAATTTATGGGTTGTGTAAGTGGTTTCATATGCCGTTCATGGTACTATACAGACGTAAATACTTGTATATATGTGTGCAATTTTGAAATACCTGAAAAAATAAAATAATTGTCAAATAGTGGGCTGATAATTCGTGCATCGTTGCTGACTCGACACACAAAATAAATTGTCTTAAAATTTCAAGACTCCTACTTTCTTAAATTTCCAACGCATAAATGACTTGTTGAGCTCAGGCTCCCTCAGCCTATCTTTACGTCTTATGGACGTATCTTAGGTTGTAAAACTAGTGTATTGGGTTAAGCTTTATCCGCCAAATTTGGAGCCGGTTTCCATGGTAAACCTGTGTTTTATTTTCAGAAACGGTTTTCGTAATCGTTCATAAATCAAAGTCTTAAATTTAAGACATTCAAGTGTGGAAATTTTTAGACTATATATACAAAAAAATCCTGTAAGACCAAACTTTGCAGTCGCTAGAATGAGCAGGCCCATCAGCATGGGACAATTTACAATATGTTCGGTTTATAGGTAAAACAACGTCCGTCAAAAGGCTTAGCGGACTTCCGTATTCGGCACGATTTTGTACAGTTTTAATCACGTGAATCCTTATTTTAGTAAGTGCGTCAACTTTCGCTACGCAGTTATGGGGTCAATTGAAATTGCACATTTCACGTGTTGTATTACTGGCAATCACGTGAACCAATAGGATTGCAGTTGATTAAAACTTTATGTACAGTATATTTTTGCGTAGAACTTTTATGCATTTTTTGTTTCAAAACGCAATTTTTCAAAGTTTGTACAGTTTACATCGAAAACTACTGACAACAGCGTAGTCAGCGTACACAAATTGGAGAACGATATGGACGGTAAAAATTTAGTTTTAATGTAAACGTTACGTTACACTGCAAAAAATGGTGAGTCAAATTGACTCCCTGAAATAGGCTTTTCCGGACTACACAAACTGTGTCAAATCCGATTCCGTCTGAGTCAAATTCGACTTACTGAGTGATTCGGTGAATCGTATTTGATTCTGGTGGATTCGAATTTTGACTCAGTTTGTGTAGTCAGGAAAAGCCTATTTCGGAGTGAGACAATTTGACTCACCATTTTTTGCAGTGTACATGGAAAATGAATGAGTCCGTAAGTGCATAGTCACTAAACCTAATTACAGTCCGTAAATGTCAATTATCCCTAATTGTAGTGCATAAATGACCCCAGGAAGGACCAATTAAAAATAAATAACAGTCCGTAACAAAATAACGGGGGGACGCTGTGGAGACGACAAATAAATAACAGTCCCCTCTTTTATTCTGGACACTACAGTAGGAGCGAAACGCCAGTTTTAGAGTGGAAATTGTGGCTACCTTAAATGTTCGCCCTATGAATAGATCAGGGGTGGATCGTTTTCCGTGGGTTTGCAAAAGAATAAGTTGAAACGAATAGGAAAAATAACGGAGACGGATAGTGATCAAAACAACCGAAACTGAAAACGGATATTGAGGGTTAAACTAAAGATGTTTTATTTTTCTGCCAACACAATAGAGGCGTGCAAAAGTTCACCGGGATTTCTAAAATTTTAAAGAAAAATAGTGCAGGTATTAAATTTTTTAAGATTTTGGATGAATTTCGTAATTTTCATTTCATTACGAAAATTGCAGCATTTTGGAAAATTGGGATTTTGGGAAATTCGGATATTACCCCATAGAAATTGGAATTTTGGGCGCAGCCTTTTTTGCTCTGCATTTTGGTATTTTGGGAAATTGGGATATTACCCGGGAAATTGGGATATTACCCGGGAAATTCGGATATTAGCCGGGAAATTGGAATTTTAGGCGCAGCCTTTTCGCTCGGGATTTTGGAAAATTTGGATTTCGGGAAATTGGTATAACACCCGGAAAGTTGGGATTTTGGGAAATTAGGATATTACACGGTAAATTGGGATTTGGGCGCAGACTTTTTCGTTCGGGATACATTTTGGGAAATTGGGATTTTTGAGATTCGGATATTATGCGAGAAATTGGGATTTTGGTCGCAGCTTTTTTCGATCGAGATTTTGGGAAAGCGTGTTTTGTTCGGCATTTTGGTAAATTGGAATATTTGTTACCCGGGAAATTGGAATTTTGAGAATTTCGTTTTCGATTATTCGTGAAAATGACTTTGGAAAAGTAAAATTTTTGCAACCCCTCACTTTACGGGTCAGGTGAAATTGTCCGTTTGTACTAACACATGTTAACCGTTACTTTATTTTACGTTGTTCATATAATTTGAATGGCCAATGTAAAGAACAGGGGCGGAACAGTATTCATAAGCCTAGGTCTAAGCGTCTGACCACTTAGAATTTCAGGAAATTTAACCAACAGTTATAACTACAGTTTAAACTAGAATGTCAGCGTTTAATTTAACCATAGAGCATCTTTATAGATGAGAAAGAACTTTTCAAGTTATGCATTAAGGATCTTATTCATGATCCGGTAAAATCATTGTCTGCTGTTGTATAAGCACAAACGCACAAATTGAGTTTTAATAAGTAAAGCATAACAATCAATAATTCCACCAAAAAACCGTTGTCTGAATATTTATACGTAACATTTACGCATATTCTCCAACTAAAACGTAAGTAGGCAGAAATAGTTTTCCTTCTGAGATTCAAACCCGCCTACAGAATCAACTGAACTATTCCTAAATGTGAAAACTAACTTAAATTGGAATTAATTTCATGCAAAATACAACATTTACCTTCCATACAGTGGAAATACGAAATTAAGTGTTTTAGAGCGGTGGGACAATGTATAGATCAGGACCGGAACGTTTTCCTGCGGGGCTGAAATAGAATCAGCTTAACCTTTAGAATAACTTATGGTTAGGTTTTGGTTCAAGCTTAGGAATAGGCTCATCCTTACACTTAGGCTTATGAATATGCTTATACTACTGTTCCGGCCCTATCCTATACATGGGTCGACCGGTGTAACGAATTTCAGAATACCCGAAATACAGGTTTGCTAAAATAACTGACTTGAGCGCACATTGTGTTTAATTTTAAAGGGTTTGAAATTTCACTGACGTGGACCAGAACTGCTTAGTTGCCAAAAACATTAATTGAGGCGCAACCGCATTGCAAAAATACCGCAAGCCCCAGCGGGATACTTAAACGAATATTCCGGAAAATCAAAACAAAGTTTTGCTTTAGCCGGATATCCTGATGTATCCTGCAAATTCATATCAACCTTTACAATTTATATGGACGTGACTGATTTTATTACATAATTACAAGTTCGAAACAAAATTTAATAAAGTGTTTCCGCGACTTTCGAGATTTGGGATTATGTGAAAGTTCAGGGGCGGAACGTTTTTCTGCTGGATTGCATTTGAATAAGCTGCGGTGTTGGTATCGGCAAACTTTCAAAATAAGAATCAGTATCGGCAAAAAATTTGGTATCAACACATCCTACATCACACTTTTGAAGTTGAAAATAAATGATCTAACCAATAGCATATTCGGTCAATGTCAAGCATAGGGTCCTGCCGACTGCAAGACAGACGGACTATTCTGTTTAGGATTATGTTTAGTATGCAGATCCCTACAGCTAACATGGTCCGTATATTCTGACATTACCACAACGCTTCATCAATAATCATAAGCACTGAGATCGCCTGCAAATTCACAAACATCATCCAAACAAAACTGTTTAGTCACTTCAGGATTGCGTATAAACTGTACCAGAGTGCAAGGTTCCGTACCTTTTTTACTTTTCGCCAAAAGTTTAACCACTTCCCCTGAATGTTCTCCTTGAACAACCATTAAATACTCAGACTTACTTGACACAACAGTTTCTAAAGATTGTTGTGGAATTTCGTATAAAATTTTACCACAATCACTTCGTATTGAACACAAAGGTGGTCGGCGGGACAAAACGTCAATTACAACGAATGTGTCTTTAAAATATTTGCCGTTCCCATAGTCTCTATCAATAAACCGAACCTTTAAATCTGATCTGACCCAAATCCTGGTATCTGCTATACGCTTAGAATCATTTTTCATTGTCTTTTCCTTTCTGGAACAGTTTTCCGGTTCGCTGTCGTGAAAAATACGTTGCCCTACATCGAGTGGATTTATGCGCTGCCGTGGCTTATTGCCTTGATTTGAATGTTCAACACCGAAGCGCTTTGTTTCTCGCCGAAATTCATTCTCGTCTACCAGTTTTAAAGCATACACGCTAACGCTAACAACTGCAGGATCGTTGTCTTTTCTATCCGCTAGTTTGACAAATACTCGTGCATCATCTATATCAACAGTTTCAACTGTAGCATATCTGTCACAATATTGTCGCGCAGTTAACATAACCCGAGCTCCTGTCTTAATTGAAAGCGTTGTCTCGTCGCCGTTGCCGTCTGCCCTTAGAACATTTGCAACTAAGCTCATATCTGCTCCAAGTCCCAAGCCTTTGGGTCGCAGTTTCGGTTCCACTTGCGTTGGCAATTGTTCTTCCGAACTACGCTCTGACCAACCCATTCCCCGTAACATTGCAACTCCAAATTCTTCAACAGAAATATCGTCATAATTAGCATCAACTGACGAAACTGGTCCACTTAACGAATACGCACCCACAAAGTCTTCTGAGTTTTCAGCATCACGCGCAGAGGGTCTTGTAATTGTTCTATTCTTGGCTGTAATTACCCGTTGAAACGGCTTCGATTGAGCAATGCTCTGTTTGTCATTTGTGATTATTCTACGTTTGTTAATAGAATGGACAACTTCTTTGTCACTATCGGCACTACTATTCAATTGCACTTCGCGATTATCGTCTTTGAAATGAGAAAGGTCCTGTTTGATTAGTTTTCGTTTATCAGCTTTCTGCTTTACTGTAAACGACACGGAACTATCAGCCATTACAAATACCTTACATATTAAACAAGTTACTTTACTGTTTTTCTAAACACGCGAATTGATATACCTTACTACAATCCTGTCGTTAAATGTACCTATTGCAATATTCCACACAACTACAGGCACTAGCTAACTGAGCACATAAATCCTATCTAGAGTGCAAATTACATCAACAAAATGTGTAATTATAAAAGTTGGCAAGCGAAAGTTGTAGCTTCTAACTGTATTTTCAAAGCGCAGGTGCAAGCGAGATTTAACAACTTGAGTGTACAAATCAGTTTAAATATGTACTAAGGCTGTGCTGATGGTAGTTAACTCGTTCACGCGATCCTCTATAAAGTTTCAGAGAACCTAAACAATGGAAATTAGCTGCGATCAAAAGGGGCCTTTATAAATTAAGAACCAGAATAGCCGCAAGTTATCAAAATTACTCATGGTTGAACATAATAATTGCTATCGTCAAAACTCACATGATAATGGTTAATTTGTAATTTTTGTAAAAGATACATAACTAGTGTTTAACAAATGTTCCTATGTTAGGTAAGAGAAACATGTGTGAAAGCGAAATATAAAAATATGTGGAATAAAGTGGTTTCGGTTATTGGACTTAGTATTGCAATTCTTGGCTTGCATAACCGCAGGGATCGGACTGAGCTTTGTGTGGTCGTGTTGCAATAAACGAAACTTTGTAGAATCAAACGAAGGCTGAACTTGAAAAACAAATATTGTGTTAATGCTACATAGCCTCACTTCACAATATATAGTAAATACAAACAACTTACTAGTTTCAAACCAAAGGGAGAGTTACCGTCTAATGTTTTCCTACTATTTCAATGATTGCTGATACAGCGAATCAAACGAATCCTGAAGATCAAAAATCTCTAGGCGTTTTGTCAAATGATGCGAGTACGCTTGATGCAATAGCTTCACAAGCTGCAGATTGGACTTTAGCTGGTGATGCCAAGGTAAGGAACGCGTTCTTAGTAACTGACATATCCGTTTTTCAAAACTGATTAAACATCGTTGTGATGGCCATGAAATTGAAGCAAACAGAGTAGCAAGGTTATGTTTCAAGCATGTAATACCGTATCCTATTTCACTTGTCATAAAATTTTGACCTGGAGTCTAAATTGTGCCAGGAATATTAGCATAATTATGCGCCGTTCACATTAGCTTTTTGAAGTGGTCTCAGAAAATACGCTGCAGCCAGGGCTATGACGCTGTCATTTTCAAAATAAGACATTTCTCGTATGCTTCAGGGCTGTCAGTTGTCACTTTTTTCGAAGCACGCGATAGCCCCTGGTCTTTCACAGAATTTTACCTAGGAATCATATATACATGTTTGTAATTGAACGAAGCTCGGAGTTTCGCGAAGCGTTTTATGTTTAGTACTTGGGGGTCGAAAGGCGGATGTCCGTCCGTCCGTCTGTCCGTCTGTTCGTACGAAAAGAATCTCAGGAGCGGCTGAACCGATTTTGGTCAACTTTTTTTGTTTGAAAACCAATTATCCTGGGGTGGTAACCTCGCATTGGGGTTTTAAAATTTTGAGCCGTTTATTAGCTACAGATTAATTTGCATAATTATTTAAGCCTAAATTAGGAATTTCCACAATATTTCACTAATTATTACAGTTAGAAGCAATCTAATTTTAGCGTTAAAGAGTTTTTGGGTGCGAGGAACCTGCGTAGACTGTTTACAAACCTCCAAAACCAATAATTGAGCAATTAGCTAATAGATAATTTGCATATTAGCATAGTTTATAAGCCTAAATTAGGACTTTTTACAATAGGTATTTCACTAATTATTAAGGTTAAAAGCAATATAATTTCAGCACTGGTTTCTAGGTGCGAGGAATTTGAATAAATTGTTTACAAACATCCAAAACCGATAATTGAATAGTTAGCTAACAGCTAATTTGCATATTAGCTTAATTGACAAGACAAAACTATGACTTTTTAAATTGTTTCAATAATTATTAGGGTTTACTGAAGGTTTTTGGGTGCGAGGAATCTGAATAAATTGCTTACAAACCTCCAAAACCGATAAATGGATAGTTAGCTAATAACTAATGTCAGTAAAATATTTTCCATTTGTAAAATGTAAAATCTGCTTTAACATTATCGTTATCGTACAACATTGAATTATATACCGATCTCTTGAATTGTCGTTACAAAGTAAATGTAGTGTTTCGGCCATCAGCATTTATAATTATTCTTTTTAAATGAAATTGAATTTGCTCATATTGAAATCGGAACATGATCACATTTTCGTTTCTTATAACTTTGTCAGCAGCTATCTATTGATTTTTATGTTTTGGAGGTCTATAAGCAACTTATCCATGTCCGTGCACCCAAAATCCCTTTACTACTGAAATCAAATCGCTTGCAACCCGTATAATCAGTGAAATAATTTAAAAAGTCCGTTATAGGTTTAACCGATGAAATTTTTCCTGTAGCTAATAAACTGCTTAGAATTTTAAAACCACCATGCGAGGTCATCACGCCAGGATAATAGGCTTTCCAACGGAAACAGCAAATATATTCGTATCAAAATTGGTTCACCGCTTCCGAAGATTTTCGTCGGACGGACAGACGAACGACCCACCTTTCCACCCCCGAGTACAAAAGATTAAACGCTTCGCGGAACTCCCGCTCGATGCTTAATTGTAATATCAATGATAATCAAAGGTACAGCAGAAGATAAAAACTGCCAAGCACTTCAAGATGCCGCAAAAGGTGGAACAGAACCCATACTTTTATGAAGAAATTATTATATACTTTAACTTGTGGTACTTTTAGAGATATTACATAGAATTGGTGTCACACTAGATACGGATTCAAATATGCTAGCAGGCTAGCTGTAGCTTGTTACCGTGAAATCTTATGTAATGCTAAAAAGCAAATTTGGAATTTAAATAGCCCTCATAGAAAAAAATTCCTATCTTCCTCAATATTCGAAAATTTTTATGTGGCACAGAATTCCTCTTACTCAGGTCGAACACGTATAACATTGACAATCTCAGAAGCTGCAGTCTGATAATATATTAGTGTGTTGTGTATATATTAGTTTGTGTTGTGTGTGTTTGTATAGTGCTTGCGTATGTACGTAAGTGTTTTGTGTCTCTAAAATTGAGAAAGTTTGGAAAAATGAGCTCAACTTGATAATGCTGTCTGTATCAGGAATCTCATACAGACCAGGGCTATCATGATTTCATTTCAAACCCTCGTGGTAGCCCTGGTCTACAGCAGTTTTGAAGACGTCGCTGACCAAGTTATTGTGAATGGCGCATTGTTTTGCCAATATTTATGTACTTTGAGTTTTTACATTTTAGACACTTTTAGCTTAAAGCAGAGGAAATTTGGAAGATTTCTGCTTTTCTTGTATTTGGCGGCACACGGATAACATTTTGATTTTTTAATTTCTAGCTTTTGGAGAACTTACAGTCAGGTACAGAGCAAACGACACGTTTAACAAAATTCGTTGATGACCAGTTTCGTAATGTTTTGGATGATGTTCAGGTCAGTATATTGTTAAAAATTTATTTAAAAGTTATATTAGGAACGTTTTTAACTTAAATTACCACGTGTTCGCACGTAATTGATTTTTATTTGCCACTTGGATACTGGAGATTAACACAAATTAATAATTGTTCGCGACCTGTTTTATATAATTTATTGATATTAGTTTCAAGTAAGTTCGTTTCACATAATCTGTAAAGTCGGTGCACGGTTGTGTTGCTTCTTGAATACTTTTGTGGACGGACGGCGCCATACGGATGACCCACGGCGGTGGACCGCGCCGTGCGGGTGACGAACGGCACCGTATGTGTGTCGGACGACGCCGTACGGGTGATGTACGGTGACCGACGGCGCCGGATGTCAAGTATAGCGCAACCCTTATGTAGGTAAAAATCGGCATATAAAATCCATAAAAATAGCGTCACTGTTGTTGTTGTTGTTAAATATTTCAGCTTATTTGTGTAGAATTGTTTATATTTTCATTATTATTTTAATTTCAGTATTCGGAAACGCTTTGTTCTAACTTGGTGACTGATTTTCTGCTGTTGTCCAACTCTCAGTTTGTGGAAAATGTACGTTTGATACATACGTATATTAAAAAGTTCTAAACCTAAATTAATGCAGCAATAGAAAGATGAGTACATTGAAATATTGAAACCTTAAATATTAATTGCAATATGAATTTAGGCTCAAGCCGCACATAAGTAGTAGAAGTATTCGAGAAAGATTTAGCCTGTTCCAACTCAATTTCAAAAACACACACACCGGTGTTTTGGAACCTTGTTGTATTCGGCTTTTTCAAAGCCGAATCCTAATCGATTTATAACCTTCACTTTTTGCCGAAACTGAAACCGAACCCCAACATTTGTTGCTAACCTAGGCACCCGTACTGTTATGAAAGATAAGATAACGATAATATGATTTGATTCCTGTGCAATCCGTATATATTTCAGAATATGTGTTTTGATAGTTATAACGCTATTTATATAATTGTTTTTTGTAGAAAGTAGAAGATGAAGACGCATCTGCTGCAAGGAAACCTGATGGAGAACAGGTAAACTTTTTATAATTTTTCGATAAATTGAAATTTTGAAGGTATTGTATATTACTTTGGTGCATTTATATTGCCATCAGAGTGAACCTTTCGAATAAGTTTCATACCTGCGTTTTGTGCAGTGTGATGTAATTTCGATGAATTAAATACGTGTGTATTGTAACTGTTGTATTACTAACATTTGAAAACAATGAACACACAAGTGGTGACAGTCTTCGCGGATTGATACGTTTGGTAGATTGGTCATTTGTTTCCCTAAAACGATAGACCGAGACCTGTCTACCGAGACCGGCTATGAAAAGTTTCGGTCTCGGTCAGTTCTTGGCCATCATCGGAAAAAATAAAAATTTCAAAATTAATTATTTTAATGCTGTTTCTTTGTTTTTTGTGTTTTCTAAGGTTTTGGTGTTTTTTCAGTATTGCGTAACTTTGAAAATTCGCAGATTCACAGCGAAATAGTATTTATCAGGCATCACTTACTTCAACAAGACAACCATGCTTGCCGAATTCTCGATTTCGGGTCTCGGTTCCAAGCCACCGAGACACAATAAACCGAGGTCGCTACCTGCCGAATACCGAAACTTCCCGAGATATAGGCTCTCTTCCCTGGAGCTCAAAAATTAGCTGACACAATCCCCAAATTACCTATCGTGGCTTTTAAGTTTTATTTTTAAAGATACTGGGATATTTTGCAGCGCTTAACGGTTATATATTAGAAATGAACAATTGTTTGTTTACGCTATATGTGTTTTCGTTGTAATAATAAAGGCACAACAATTAGCTGAAAGGGCTGGAACAATGCTCAAATTGCGTATCCTGTGTTCTTCCAGATTTTAAGATACAGATTGGTTGCAGATTGTCGGTAAAGCACAAGAAGATACAGTTGATAATAAGCAGGGTGCTGCGAATGATTCAGAACGGTTGTTGCAAGCGGCGAAAACTGCTGTTCGTCTCGGAAAGCTGGTTATCGAAGAATTGTTTGACCGTATTGAGGTCAAACCAGCCGATTTTGATGAAGCGGACGACCCTACGTTTAAACCGGATCCCTTTTATGAGCCAAAGGTAAAATGTCACCGGTAAAATGGTTTCTATTTGGGCTTGCCAGGGGAGTTTGCGGTCGTCTCCCGTTTATTCGGCTACGGCAAAGGAAACGCAATTAGTACTAAACCCTCGGTATTTTTTATATCCGGACACATCCTGAAATATGCATCGTTTCTACGCTGATATTTGCGAGCTTGTGATTGGTCGTGTAACGTTTATACGGGTCGAGTCAAAGATTTGAAATGTTAATGTTTTAAGCAGTTATTGTTCGTTGTACGGAAGAGTGAAGGTGTCTGGAAAGTTCGGGTGGAAATGAAAATCGAATTCACGTATAAGATATAACAGAAAGTTTAGAGTAGTTTCTGCTTGAAAATAGAGTAGTTTGCTCAATTACCTGGCTTTGAAGTTAGAAGACTAAAACCTTTGTTTCATTTTGCTGTTTCAGGATCTGTATGTCAATAGACATTTGCCGGTGCTAATTGGATCTCACGAATTTGTGCACAGCGAACATTTGGGTTTGCGAGATAGCTCCACACAGGATGCAATTTCTGATACGGAACTGGGTAAGTGTCATTAACGTCGCAGTGTAAAACAAGGGGGAATTGATTAAACATACCGTTGACTGAACTAGTTATGGTGGCTAAGTTTCTAAAATCTTGCTTAAATTATACGAAAAGATTTGCTGTAACTTCCTCAAGTCCGCGACTTTAGTTGGTACTCAGATTTTTTTACCAAAATAAAATACCAATTTTGAGCGTCTGTGATGAGAAAAAACCATTGCTTTTGCTCTGTTTAGAGGATGTATTTTTGGTCTACAGTTTCAGTTAGACCAAGCTTTATTTGGTCATAGACTACGTAATTGTTTATCAAATACTTAAGTATAGAGTTGCACTTAAGTAAGGTTTCAGGGACCCAATCAATAAGTTGAATAGGATTTCAAGAAAGCGCTGGAAGTAACGTTTTTTAATTTTACAGAACAAAACTATTCGTCAGAAAGCGAAGACGAAACGGTTAACGACGGTGTGCCTGAGCATTTGTTTGCGCGCTCTCAGGTGGGCGACGATCGAAATCGCGCCCGAATGATTGAACACGGTCCTAAGGTACCTGAGTGTTCGCTACTAGGAACACTTGGCATAATTTCTTCTAAACTCCATTCCTTCCCACCCGCTTCAAGCCCTCACTCGAGATTTTGTCTCCCGCTTGAGTATCTTGTAGCTTTAAAGCTTTAGCTTTTTTGGTCATTAAACACACTTTTTTGCAAAATTCGTTTCTTATAACGTGATAGATAAGCGTGTACAGTGGAGTTACATGTTACAAACGAGCGCTAAGGCATGGTTAAAAAGAATTTTCTCTCTAAAATAGTAATTTAGACATCAAAACTTACCATAGCCTTACTCAAGATTTCATCCCGGTTGATGCCCTCTGCTTATTTCATCGGGAGCTAGCGTATGTATTGGGGTACTTTTCGTTTTGTATTCTATTAAGTTTGTGATGCAATAATTTGTAGTTTAGTTATACGAAAAATATTAAATGATAAAGTAACCTGTAGACACAAACCAAAGGATACCAAATTGGCTATATTTCCGTTTTGGTTCAGAATTCAGAACGCGGCTCTGGTATCCGGGTATTTGATATTTAGTCGCATCGTGGATGTAGCATGAGCCATTTAGCATAACGATTCAAGATTTAATGCAGTGGATTTAACATTTAGCGTCTAATTATTTGAAAGACTTGTTATTTATAGATCGATGCTGGTATTCTTCACCAAGACAACATCGATTCGGCGACTAAACAATCTGACAGTAGTGGTATACATGGGGTATGTTTGTTCGCATAAAAGAAAATTTATGGCGTGTTGTTGTATATTGTGTGATACTTTGAGGTTGTCTCAGGGTTTTGGTCAAGTTTGAAATTTTAACGAAACATACAAGTTCAGTTTTTGAAATATGAAACAGATGTAGCATATAATGCAATAAGAATGCTTTACTGTGTTTGGTTGGATGGTGTTTAGTACCTTAAGAATATTGAAGCACCTAAATTTCGGTTAATAACGCCCTTTAGAAATTAATAACTAGTGCAATATAGCAAGGAATTAACAGTTGTCATTATCAACCCCGCATTAAAAAATCTATGTAACTCCTTGCGAAGTACTAATCTGTTTATGGTTTCAGCTAACGAATAGCTGAGAATCTTTGATGCCGGCCTGACAATTTTGAGATTTAGCTTGTATATCAGGTTTTCAAAAGATTTTGTTGTTGTACTTTGAATTTTTTAGAGTCCATTAACTGACGACGATGATGATTTGTTCACAATCGAAGGCGACCGACAAATAAATTTACCTCAAAATGTTTCCCAAAGCAACGTCTATGTGCCTTCTGATTTTGGTGTTCCAAGCCTCCCAGGCGGTAGAGAGCATTCTGATCGTTTGATAGCTGGCAGTGATAGTCTCCGGCAGGTAATTGCCAGTGTGTAACCGCGTGTTACAATAGCTGATGTGGTGACTAGCGTCGGATAGTTAATTTTAATCCGGAACCAAATGTTAGTCAAATAGCGTATATGGTTTCTAGATGGGTTCATATTCCGTACCTCCGCCGCATAATTTATTACGATAAGAAGTATTATGATGTGTTATTTTTTAGCAAATACAGCACCCGCAAACACCGTCAAATGATTTCAAATCAGAGCTTAATGCACGATTACGGGCAAGTCACGGTGGTGGCGATCATTCGTGTAAGTGGAATTTTTTTACTTCAAATGGAATCTGGACATGGTTGTTTTAAACGAAATCCTCTGCGAATTCACAATAATATTTTTATTCGCGATGAAAACTTTAAAGAGGAACGCCAGATATTGTAGAAGCAAAAAAATTACCATAACATGAAAATTGAAAATTGACCTACAGTATAATTTAGTTATGTTTGGATTTCTGATTTTACATGTAAATAGTTTAAAAGCGGACGCGTAGTAGTAAATCTTTCCTCCTAAATATGTTGTGTATTTTAGTGTACGACTGTAATATAATCAGATGGCTGTAGTATCTTTTGCCGGCTAGTGATTCGTTTGAAACAAGAGAAATGAAATACGCCATCTATCACAAATTATTTAAGTTTGATTCAATTGCTCCAAAGTTGTAAGAGCTATTAATTGGAATACAAATTATAATTTTTGAGTTAGCCCTAGCTTGTGTTTTCATGTTTAGCTTACAACAACCGTTCAGTGTCTAAGCCTATCGCAAGTAACACGCAACCTGAATCAAATGCAAATGCCAGCATTGTTGACGGTGTTGTAGATGATTATTCAACGCTGTTCACCCCACCCCCACTGGATCCTGGACTAGTATCTCCTCAACCTGATTTAAGCAGAGGGCAACAAGCGGCAGGCTGGTCTGCCTCGCGGCCACCGCAGCCAAGGACGGCCGGTATGGGTGCTGTTGGCGGACCGCCTTCGGTTAGCAGTCATTTGTACCAAACGCGTCAAGGTGCCTTGTTCGGTGACGACGATGATTCTGATGAGGTATACATCAAGTGTTGCATGCCATCACCATATTTGTTAGAGAAACTGCTAAGCAAATGTATATGGTCATCATTGAGACAGGAAGGATAAAGTAAACAAGAAACTAACACGATATTGGTATTTGGCAAGAGCTGATGATTGTAAATTACGGAAATGGATGCTAAAATCAACAATGCCTGCACTTGCAGTATATACACTAGAATTAAAAAACAATGTGTTAACGCTTATTGAAAAGTAATTTAAGCACAACCCAGTATCGCGAGCTTTTATTCTAAATAATTATCTAATTATGAGTATTGTTGGTTATAAATAGAAAAAGCTTTTTAATTATTTTGCAGGATCTCTTTAGCAGTGCATTCTCTGCGAGTACTGCTGCAACTTCTGACCAGCCTCCGCCGTTGTTTTCGTCAACTTCAGCGATGACTGGACCGAAAATTGCTTCAAAAGGTACACTGTGATTTTTCGCAATATTGCGTCTGGTAATGCAACTTATGAAATATCGTGCGTACGCTTGGTGACTTTTGAGGAGGTTGTGTGATTGACACTGAAGCTTTTTTGGCTTCGGTGCGCTGCACAATTTTGTTTCATGTAGGTTAATTTGATCAGACTTTAAACTGTTTGCTTTTGTTGATTTACAAAAGAATTTTTGGCATGAATTTTAGTTTAACATTGGTACGTATCTGTGTAATTTGAGTATGTTAGTAATATGTCAGAAACGCAGCGTTTGTGAGGTTTTGTTTTAAACTAATCTGCCATATTTGTTAGTGTATTTTTGTTAAATTATTTTTGGTGATGCTTGAATTGTTAAAGGCTGTAATAAACTATTTCAGCCCCTGTGGATTCAGTTCTACCGGTACATTCCCAAGCAGGTCAAAGTGCGACGCTCAATTCGCGATCTCTGTTCACTAGCGACTCTGAAAATGAGCAGGAGCAAGCCGGTGCAGACGATTTATTTAAGTGTTCATCGAAGTCGGTGAGTGAACTTGCTCAGTCACAAATACGGGTATCGTCCAGTGATACGTTGACGCCAACAACACCCACTCCGTCAGCGATAGATAGCAGTTCGAACGAACAAACGGAGAGTGGTTTAGAGCCGCGACATGAACCAGTTCCTAAGGTGAGGAGATTTTAAAATTGGTTTCCGGTAAAATTAAAAATTGCTTTTACCAAATTTTGAAATAAAAATATGTTTTTATTGCAAAATTTGAAATGAAAATTTGTTTTTCGTGAATTTTAAGTAAAAAATGGTTTTTGGTAAGATTACCATCGATCTGTAATGACGGCGTTCTTTGAGATGGAAATTGGGGTTGTTTGTGGTTTGTATCATTTGAGGAATAAGTTTGGGGAATGTCATAGCATTTTTGCTGTTTGTAAAATTGTCTCCAGTTCTTACTATGATATTCGGCTATGAAGATGAAAAACGTTTTTGTTTTTTATTTAACCAGCGTGACCAAGAATTGGTGTTCTCCGTTATATATTGTGGCCGAAATCGTGTTTACAAGTGAGACTAAAAGTCCAGGTGTGTGGTTATTCTGAGGCAGGACAGAAGACGTTTTATGATCATAGTTTGTAACTTATAATTGACCATGTGTAAAGTGTTAAAAATTGCTGATGTTCCAATTAATTTTGGTTAAATTTGCTAATTTTTGTTTTTCAACTGGTTGCGCGAACTATCCCACAACATGACGTGTCGTTGCCTATTTTCTGTATTGCAGAAACCTCCCGTCGGTGCTGTATCGTTGTTTGGTTCCGGTAGCAACTCACTTATTCAGTCGCTCAAGCAAAAACAACAGCAACAGCAAAGTTCGCTTAAATCAGCTGACAATATACATTCAACTCGGAAAATTATCGGCGGTCAGAAATCAGTATCTCCGGTGGTAACAGCTACAGAAACTGCGGTAGGTATCTGCGAGGTATTTTGAGAGGTACGGGTAATTATGATTTAAATGCTGAACTCTACTAGCTTAAAATCAAGCGAAGAATACGTAATTGTTCAAATTATTGTATAGATGTATACTCGAAGTTCAACAACGGAGGGAAGAGCCTAGCTAGTTTTCAATTAATCTGTGTATAAAATTTTTTGTTTTCCTTCTATGTGAATGAGGATAGAAGATCTGGCGTTTAACTACGGGGTGAGAGTTACCCACACGGTCAACATTCCCCGCTTTTGATGGATTGTTTGAATCACAAGCATTAGCGCGGTGATAGGCAACACCGGTTATCATTTTAACCTGTATCAGTTTTTCAAAAATTCAACTTTATTGTATCCGGTTTAATTGTAGTATGATACTCAACAAGCAAAGGCAGTTACCAGCAGTAAAAAACCATCAAACACTGTAATTGGCGTCAAACTGAAAACTGACACGGTTCTGAAAGCTCCAACTGGGAAAGAAACTGCTAAGCAAAGGTTAGTTGTTTAGAGATCCATGCAGGCTTATGTAAAACCTTTCTCAAATTGTTTGGATTCAGTGTATGGCATGGCTAATTCGTTATATAAGTCGCTGGTTTAAGTAAATATTTAACTTTGTGAACGAACATCGAAAAGCACTATTTCGGAACAGTGTAATAGGACGAGTTGGTTTTGCATTGGAACAAAGAATCCCTTCATACAAGTAGACGTCGGAAGTATGTACGTGGCTTAATTTCAATCTTAAAGTTGAAATCTATCGATCCAGAGGCATCCTAAATGGACGTAAAGATTCGCTGTTTCTATATGCTCAATAAAGGGTTCGCCTTTGTTGAGATTTGTCAATCTCATTTTAAAAGCCAGTATTCTTGGCTACGACAGCGTCGTTCATACAAAGCTTAAATTTTATTTTTTTTTGCCAGATTTGCGCAAACACTATTTGAAGAGTCCAGTGATGAAGATAGCGATGATCTTTTTGCGTCGGCCACTGAGTCTCGGGTAAATCAGTCCACGCACGATTCAGTTGATTCAACCAGTGCTGAAATTAATGAAAATCAACCATGCGCTAAGGAGAATTCAATGCAAAACAGTTTACAAGATGAGATTGGGATCGGTAATGGTTCTTCAAGTATACCAGGACAAAGCGGTAAAACATTATTAATCAACGAGGTCTATAATTCAACTAAACTTGAATTGAGTGAAAATGAACCGGGGGCTAAGGAGTACTCAGAGCAAAATGTTTTTGAAAGTGAAATTGGTTTCGGTATGGGTTCGAATGAAATAGGGCTTGGTGAGGAAGGAGTTGCCTGTATCGGTAACGAGGGGAAGCCTGCAGTTATAGAAGCTACTAATTCGAAACCAGTTAATCAAGTGAATGGTGCCACTGTTACTCTAAAACCGTCAGATAGGCAAGAGCCTGTACAAGTGGCGGTGACTGACGGCTTAAAACAACACGTGTCTGCGACTGGTAAGGATAACTGTGAAGTAGTTTCGCAGGCAACAGATGGAGACAATGTTAGAGAAAATCATGTGGTGCTTGGTTGTGTCCAGAAAGTTAGTTAATTATATTTTTATTTTGAACTAAGCAGGGATGGATGTCTCAGTGATGAAATTGAAACTGAGACAGTCTCATATTCTTCGAGTCTTCAGAAATTTTTTACACCAATACCGGAACATTCAGAAAAATTAACAGGGTATAACCGCAATTCCGATTCCAATAAGAATTCCGATTCAAAACAAGTTCCGATTCTGATTCTTATATCGCACTGTAAAAATTACACTTTCGTACAAATTTTAGTGATACTGGCTGGCTTTTGCGCTATAAACTTTATAATATTTAAAATTTCGTACATATGAACTGCCAGATAGGTAGTAAATGTTTTGCGACTTAAGTTCAGTAAAATTTTTGTGACCCGCATGCTAAATTTAGCGCATCGTTTAGTTTAATACTTAAGAATTTTTATACAAAACAGAATTGAATTGCGTGTATCATAGTTCACTTTTAAACACAAAACTTTTGATAATCGTGCTGTCCGTAAGTCTATTCCGCACGTTGTTATTGAACCACAATTTTCGCATAACAATCATAAATATTAATGAAACAATTTGCCACAATTGGCACCTTTTGCTGGCATCAATACCGGAGTCTCAGTTTTCCAAACATAGACTTTTCAAAAGCTGAGAATGAGACTTGGACTGAGACTACGCGAGTCTCCGGATTTTTTGAGAGTTGAGGCTGAGACTGACATTGAGACTCCCATCTCTTGTACTTAGGTTTTGTTTTTAGTAGTGTGTTCGTGCCTATCTTTGAGGGATTTGGATACATATATAGTTAAGGCAGCGTGGTAGAGCCTGAATTTTTATGCTGGACCTGTGTATTTTAGATTTTGGTTTATGACAATTTCAGTTATGATCATTTGCTCTCGAATATGCTACTGACAGAATTAATATGCTTGCAACGAAATGCATCAGTGTGCGTTAATTTGAAACATTAGTAAATGTAAGAAATGCTCAAAAGGAAAATGGAAAACTGTTAAATTGTTTGTTTGACATTGATTGTATTGTGTTTTTGTGTGATCTTAGACACGGCCGAAGTTGTCACAAGCGAACAGAAACAGAAAACCCCCATCTCGTTCGCATATTCGCTCTCTGCAATTTCTTCAAGGATCGCAAGTTGATAAACAACAACAACAACAACAACAACACGACGATTCGATAATGGATGCAACTAGTAAAAAGAACAATTCAATAAATTCAGAGCAGCGGGAATTTGACCAAGATGGTAGCTTGAAGGCAAAAAGTTCTGAAACCCATGGTGAACGCGATGCTCTATCAAGTGATTCTGTGAAAAATAGTTGGGATGAAGTGAACGAAAGACAACATAAAGGCAAGACTGTTCCAGGCAGGGATAATCAGTCAGTTTTGCCTAAAACTAGCGGAATAATGCAGCAGCCCTGTCCCGAAGTAACCAAATCCGAACCGAAACAGTCTGACACAAGCATTCGTAACAAATCGAGCAATTTGCAGTCGCGTGAAATTGAAGATAACATGAATAGTAGTTTTTTAAAGCAAACTCATGATCATGTGGATTCTGTAGATTTCGCAGACGATAATGTGGATCCACGGTGGGGTATAAATAGCGATTTTAAGCGGGACTGCAAGGATGCAAGCACAGTGGGAAAATCTGCACAGAGCGGCGTCGACAAATCTAGCCAGGGAGGTGCCGGTGCGGTGAAATCTGAACTTAAGGCTAGTGATAGATCTGAACCGGCTATTACGAACCCAGTGAAACCTGGGATAGAAGCTAGTGATAGAACTCAGACTGATATGAGAGCTAGTGAATGGGGTGACGCTAAACAGAAAACTTTAGACAAGATTTCTGCGGTTCGTGGTGTTAGCTCTGATGAGGCTAGCAGTGAAAAGCGTTTGAAATCAGGAGGCCTAGTAGAGCAAGACAAATCGTTCGGTGCTGTACCAAGACGGCAGGGCATAACGACCAATAGCTTAACATCAGCCAATCAGAACAGAGCTCTTGGGTTATTCAATTCAAATGATAGTAGCGACGATAGCGATGATCTGTTTACAGTTGTTCGACGGGCGAAAAAGGACATGTCCGATATCAAAGATTGTCATGCTGGAAAAATCACAACAAAGGCGCCGACACTGAGAACTGAGAATATTTCAAAGGAGTTGCCGCGGGCAAAGCAACCGGTGAGTCATTCTGAAAACCGGTTTGTTCCGGGTGTGATGGGTGATGGCGTCAATTCTGGACTCACGATGGGGCACAAGAATGATTCACTGGGTGTTGTTGTTGGTAATGATCTGGTTTTTGGCGCTGGTGCTGGAAATCGGGTGTCCGGAGGGAGACAAATTCCGACGAGTGGTAAAAGTTTGTTTAACGATGATGAGGATAGTGATAGTGATGGAGATTTGTTTTCCCACGCTACAACTAAGTCGATAACAACAACTAATACTGACAGTGTGCCAGTTGGGCCTATGACAAATCAAAACACTGGTGCAGGTGGCAGTCGTGCGTTCAGAACCGAAGTTGATAAGTCAGATGGTCCGAAGAGTAAGTAGGCATTTTGAAGAGCAGCTGATGTACGTGTCAGTGTACAGAATGGCTAGTGTCGAATAAAATCACACGACTTAGGTATTTGCTTTGGTTCGGGCGTAGATTTAAGGTTATGTCTAGACGCAGTAGCGTATACTTAACTGTGTATTCAGTCGGTTATCGGTTAACACGTAATCGGATCTTAAACAGGCGAATAGTGCATCAAGTTCCTAAGGTCATCATCCCTTTATATGACAAAATAAATGCTATACACATTTGAAAATTATAGTCCCTCACATTAAATTTGTACTTAATGTTAAGGAGTTGTACTCATCGGCTGAGTTTTTTATCTTCATTTAAACCAAATGATCATGCACCGTAATGCAGTTTTGGTCAAAAACAACTATTTCCTTGGTGCTCTCAAGAATTCTTTTTGCACCCTCTATAAAACATTTGCTGGGTTGCGTTCACAAGTTGCCCGTTCGGTACTTGTTTAGTTTACTGCCACACTAATGTTAATTTGACCGAAAGCAAAAGTTTCTCATTCACACTGCTGTTTATTAATTTCCTAAGCTTAAGCGTAAGCCTAGGCTTATTCCGTCATTATGTTTGGGAAAAATTAAACACACAGTTCTTTAAACGATTATTCTCGTCATGGTACGTCCATGAATATTGTTTCGCTGTAGTATAATATAGTTTGTGAAATTATATATTTGACTTTATTTCAAAAGGTGGAAGCGCAAGTTCGTCGGTCGATCGAAGTAAAGACACACGACAGGCCAAAGTCGCTGCAAAAACTGCTCCAACGACAAATAAGAAATCAATATTTGAAAGTGATAGCGATGATGATATATTTAAATAACAAAATGAAATTTTATATATTTGCTACAAGAAGTGCGAATTTGTATTTACCAAGAGTGGATGATCACGATTTATAACAAGAGTGTGCAACTGGGTATATGCTCTGTGAAAAAGAGTGTACCGCGTTTTTGGTCCAGCCGCCTTTATCTAATGGGGTCAAGTTTGACAATTTTTCAATTTTACAAGTTGAAATGTTACAGTTGAACTCTAACTCCGTTTATAATTTAAAAATCGTGCGCCTTCCACGTTTCAAGCGTCAACTACCCAACCCCCCGTCTAAAGAAGGGGGATGGGGTTCGGCCAAAAATGCAACGCCCGGCGGTACATTTTGTACCACACAAATTTCGATAGTTGCACACTCTGTTAGAGTGATCATCCACTCTTGGTGTTACTAATAACTTTCATAAAAGAGTTAAAAAGTATGCTCTGATGGGGTAGCCGCTTTCGCCGCTGTAGGTGGGGCATGTGGTTGTGGTTTATTTATTATTTTAGATTGGTAGACGATGCGTCGAATGATATAATATAATTGTCAAACTTTGACAACGTGTGTAGGTCCCGAGGGGAGACCTTGGAACCTTAAAACATCTAAATTATTTAAAATTATTATTTAAGCCAAGATTTATCAGGGGAAGTCACAACAAGCTCAAAAAATGTAACCGATATTCAAACTTCAACAATTTCAATGCAAATGCCGGCTGTAGGAGATAACCGAAAAGACCCGCTTACCTTTTGAGCTCCGAGTGCAAAACTGCCGGATAAGCTGGATTATCAACTTAGAAACAATAGTCAAATCGAACAGGAATTAATTAAGAAAAAACCTAATTTTGCAGGCATTTATTTTCGTCGGGTTTATAATTGAACCATACGTGAACAGACAAAACTGAGAATAACTCTCAAAACCTGCCAGGGCCCCGGTTTCAGTAAAATTAGCGGCACCCGGCCAGTATGTTTCGACAGAATTTTTCGACAGTTTACGTATCCCAACCGGAATTCCGGTTCCGGCATTTTTTCATCTTCCGGTTCCGGTAAATTTTTACCGGATTTAAAAATTCCGGTGTTATAATTTGGCCGTTTTCTTAACTTTGCTAATTTTTAACAATCTCTTTTGAAAGCCACTTGTACTCCAAATATAAGCCAATGATGGTGGATTTCACTTCAGTCGACGACGAAAATCTAAAATACAACAAATAAAATAAATACCTATGTTCGACTAAGGTTATTTCACAAATAATAGAGCAAAAAATAAGAATAAAATGAAATTTTTGGTGAAATGCATTTTTCACTTTCCGGTTCCGGTAAAATTTTCAAATTCCGGTTCCGGGAAATTGTAATTCCGGTTTATATATAAATATATACATATATATATATATATATATATATATATATATATATATATATATATATATATATATATATATATTCATGTGAGAAAGGGTTAATGTGTTATATTTCAGTTTCATTAATATATCCATATCTTTATAATGAATAAATTATTTTAATTTTATAGTGTTCGTCCACAGTTAAACTATTGCCTGTGTTTCGAAATTGGGCTTGCATACAGCTGCTTTCCTACCATGTTTTTGAAAGTTTATTTCTCGACTGTTGGGTTGATACAAAAGTTTTTAGCTGACAGACTTCAGACTTGGAAGGATATAAGATCGTTCAGTGCAAATCCGGCACGGTGCGATATCGTACGCGAGACGGACGACACTGGACGATCGAATATTTTATACATTGCAACTGGGCAAAAATATTTTAATGTGGTCTAAACTCCACTTCGGTTCAGCCCGCGATTAAAATATTTTGTCTCTGGTTGCAATCTTATGTGTTGTTCGCTGAGTATGACGTTTGAAAACTTTTTTGGTGATATTGTAACGCTGAAGTTTCGGTTAATATATATGCTCAGAGAACGACACTGCAAAAAATGGTAAGTCAAATTGACTCTCTCCGAAATAGGCTCTACTGGACTACGCAAACTGAGCCAAATTCGACTCGACCAGAGTCAGACGTGCGACTCAGTGAGTTGAATTTGACGCTCAGTTTGTGTAGTCCGGAAAAACCTATTTCGGAGAGAGTCAATTTGAGTCACCGTTTTTTGCATTGTAATGTTGGCCAATGTTACTTTAAGGGGCGTAAAGTAGGTTATACGCCTATGTTATAAACCAGATGCTTGAGCAACACTTGGTAGTATTTTTGTAAGTAAACTCTCTCCAGTTAAAAAAATAAGCGTATTTCTAAGTCTAAGCGGTGCAAAAATGTCTTCCTAAGCCTAAGCATAAAATGTAATCAAGAATCTAACCCTACTCTTTTATGGACTGACCAGAAACCTTGGACGCCCCTTGAAGTAACATGGACCGTAATGTGTATACATTTTGCGTCGCTGTAACATATTTTTTCCGAAGACATTTTCATTTTGGTGATGCAGTTTTTTTAAAAACTGTTGATAATTTCCGATTTTTTTGTTTCTAAACTTTTTGAAAACATTTTTTTTGTATTATGTTTATGTGCACAAGATTCTCGTGAATTTCATGCTGTTCTCACGTGAACTGCAAGCACCGAGGAAGCCGAGCGTTCCGTCGAAGGGTTTTGGGTCGTCTTAGTGAATGCTTACGGTACCGCAGCTACTATTAACTGGGAAAGGACCACGTGAATTTGGGAAGACTGGTAAACTGTGGTAATATACACTCAAAATAATATTTCTGATATTTAAGAAAAAATTTCTTGCATTTAAGAAATATAATTAGCAAGGTGCACTTGAAAAGTATTTCTGTTATAACAGAAATGTTTTCAAAAAACGTTTTGAAATATAGTCTGAAAATAAACGTTTTCCAGTTATTTTTAGAAAAATTGTCTTAAATATCAGAATAACTTTTCAGATTTGTCACAGAAAATACTTTTCGCAATAAATTCAGAAATACTTTTTTGTGTGTATTTTAAGTCGCATTCCGCCAAATGTAATTTTTCGTTAACTTTTATTTTCACTTTCCGGTTCCGTTTTTCGTATTTTTTTATATCCGGTTGTATTCTCATATCGGTCGTGTGATGTAATGTTTTTTCTGTTTTCTCAATTTGTTTTAAATTTGCGTGCTTTGCGAAATCTTGGAATTCCAAAATTATATAAATGTGTTGATATTAAGGACGCGGTAGGTGGTCGAAATACGGAGGCAGCCTCTAAATAATTCAATTCCTGTGCTTTGGTTCGTATGCAATGTTTTCTGGCCGCAAAAATGGGCAGGGTGCGGGGCAGTGACCCCTGCTACAGGGTGTCAGAAGTTTACGCAATGATAGTTTCAGAATTTGAAATTATATAAGTTCGCTTCTTCGATTTTTAGGCCCATGTATTGATCAGAGGCGGATCGTTTGTCCGAGAGACTGCAATAGAGTAAGCTTAAACTTTAGACCAGTTCTATGGCTTAGGTTTCGCAATACGCTTATCCGTACGCTTAGGGGCTCATGTAAAAATTAGGGGCGGAAGGTTATTTCGTAAAGACTAGGTTAGAGTAAGCTTAAACTTTAGACTAGTTTTTTGTTCAGGCTTAGGTATAAGCGCATTATTACACTTAGGCTTAGACTTAGACTTACAAATCTGCTTTTGCTAGTGTTCTGTCCCTTTGCGATACATTGGCCCGGTTAGGCGTAGGCTTAGGAATATGTTTTTATTACTATTGCGCCCTGTTGTATACTGACATTAGTCCATTTTTGTAAACAATCACTGAGTATACACACAGTCGCAAAACAATCCAGGAAGCTCAACGGTGGCTGTTGCTTTTTACTATGGTCTGGAATTTTTACGACCGCTTTTAAGTGTTTTGATTCTAAAGTAAAATTTGAAACTTGAAAAAAATTTTTTAAGCATTTTTGCAATTTAAATCGGGATTCGCGTGCCATTCTGCAGCAGTTTGTCGTGTGAATGAAGAGGTTTGCACCTTGTGGTTTGATGCCACATCTTATCGAGATCGAGATGATGTCATGGTGTGGGGGGACACCAAACGATTCTGCATTGAACACCTGATTTCTCTTTTTGTCCAGAGTCGATAATGCCTTTTTACACAGGTTTATATATGCAACGGCCCAGGTAAAGATCAGGGGCGGAACGTTTTCAGTGGGACTGCAATAGAGTAAGCTTAAACTTCAGACTGATTTTTTTGCTTGGCTTAGGCTTAGGAATATGTTCATTCTTGCGCTTAAGCTTAGGCTTAGGAATATGCTCATTCTTGCGCTTAAGCTTAGGCTTAGGAATATGCTCATTCTTGCGCTTAAGCTTAGGCTTAGGAATATGCTCATTCTTGCGCTTAAGCTTAGGCTTAGGAATATGCTCATTCTTGCGCTTAAGCTTAGGCTTAGGCTTAGGAATATGCTCATTCTTGCGCTTAAGCTTAGGCTTAGGCTTAGGAATATGCTCATTCTTGCGCTTAAGCTTAGGCTTAGGCTTAGGAATATGCTCATTCTTGCGCTTAAGCTTAGGCTTAAGAATATGCTCATTCTTGCGCTTAAGCTTAGGCTTAGGCTTAGGAATATGCTCATTCTTGCGCTTAAGCTTAGGCTTAGGCTTAGGAATATGCTCATTCTTGCGCTTAAAAGCTTAGGCTTAGGAATATGCTCATTCTTGCGCTTAAGCTTAGGCTTAGGCTTAGGAATATGCTCATTCTTGCGCTTAAGCTTAGGCTTAGGAATATGCTCATTCTTGCGCTTAAGCTTAAACTTAGGCTTAGGAATATGCTCATTCTTGCGCTTAAGCTTAGGCTGAGGCTTAGGAATATGCTCATTCTTGCGCTTAAGCTTATGATTAGGCTTAGACTTAGGAATATGCTTATAATACTGTTCCGCATGTGTCCTTTACATTGGCGTATGCATGAAACAAAATGTACCAGCGCTCGTTGCGTTTTTGCCGTTAACTGCCGCATTTTTGGGTAATCGATATGATATTAATTTTTACGTGTTGTAAATGCCAGTCAATTTTGTGATTATGCATATTTTGTTCACAATTTTAAGCGTAACATTTTAGTTCAAAACTGGCTGTCAAGTTTCATATTCGCTGGAAAGTGGACACCCAAAAATGTGGTGGGACAGAGCAAACGAGTGCCACGTTGGCTGAGTACATTGTTTTGTACGCAGAATAATATACCCAGTTGCATGCTCTTGTCTAACAATGATCGGCCACTCATGGGTTTACCAAAGTGTGGCTAATGACAAGAGATTGCAATTCTTGGGGTCCCCGCGTGGCACAAAATGTACCCCACCGGGCGTTGCGTTTTTTTGCCGACGGCCCTTGGTTAGACTGAGGGTTGCTGTCACATGCAATAACTCTAAATTAAATTATAAGTCGAGCAGTTTGTTGTCGAATAGATAATGTGTAATGTTTCGCATAGGTTGTATTTGATAGCGACCCCCCGTCTAAATAAAGGGGTCGGCCAAAAACGCAACGCTCGGTGGTACATTTGGTACCATGCGGAGCGCCAAGAGTTGCACACTCTTGTCATTATTCACTATTGCTTTTACTAAAGAGTTGCACACTTTTGTCATTATTCACTATTGCTTTTACTAAAGAGTTGCACACTTTTGTCATTATTCACTATTGCTTTTACTAAAGAGTTGCACACTTTTGTCATTATTCACTATTGCTTTTACTAAAGAGTTGCACACTCTTGTCATTATTCACTATTGCTTTTACTAAAGAGTTGCACACTCTTGTCATTATTCACTATTGCTTTTACTAAAGAGTTGCACACTCTTGTCATTATTCACTATTGCTTTTACTAAAGAGTTGCACACTCTTGTCATTATTCACTATTGCTTTTACTAAAGAGTTGCACACTCTTGTCATTATTCACTATTGCTTTTACTAAAGAGTTGCACACTCTTGTCATTATTCACTATTGCTTTTACTAAAGAGTTGCACACTCTTGTCATTATTCACTATTGCTTTTACTAAAGAGTTGCACACTCTTGTCATTATTCACTATTGCTTTTACTAAGCATTACATTCGGCTTTATATTTTGTGTGTATATAGATTTTCTTCGTTTATCTGTCAATGTAAATAAATCTTATTTAGTAGTATTTTAATTTTAGAGTTTAATTCACTTACTGTATCGTATAATAGTTAAGAGTTTGTTTTGAAATATGAAAGTTGGCTTTTTGGGTGCCGGTAAAATGGCTCAAGCCCTTATTCGGGGCATAATATCCAGTGGTCAAGTTGTTCCTAGTGATATTTCAGCAAGTTGTCCGCCGTTCGACAAGCAGCTACTGGAAGCTACAAAGGTATATGGAAACAGTTTTAAATACGTAATGAATATATATGTCTATATGTCGTGCTCTGAACGCCTATTTGCTCCAGTTGGCAACTGCGCTGTCTTGGTACACTAGTTGGTATTCAACGCAGTATAAGGCCAGTACTCAGCTCACTTTGCTGGAATGTGGTAAGGGCTAAAATTTTTTCAGGAGGGGCATATAAGGGCTTTAGTTGACTTACAAGCAATGTTGATAATGCTTTAACCACTAATATTTCAAGAAAAACCTGCGTTTCAATGTAATATCGAATCAAATTCTATTTGCGTTTGGAATTACAATTTACCGGAACCGGAACCGGAATTTGAAAATTTTACCGGAACCGGAAAGTGAAAAATGCATTTCGCCAAAAATTTCATTTTAATCGTATTTTTTTGCTCTATTATTTGTGAAACACCTTAGTCGAACATAGGTATATATTTATTTTATTTGTTGTATTTTAGATTTTCGTCGTCGACTGAAGTGAAATCCACCATCAATGGCTTATATTCGGAGTACAAGTGGCTTTCAAAAGAGATTCTTAAAAATTAGCAAAGTTAAGAAAACGGCCAAATTATAACACCGGAATTTTTAAATCCGGTAAAAATTTACCGGAACCGGAAAGTGAAAAAATGCCGGAACCGGAATTCCGGTTGCACCCTGATGGATGGAGCTATTACGTTCCATAATTTTTGATTACCGTCTACGCAGTAGTTCTAGTATTTCAGATACTATTGCTACCTGGTGATAAACATGCTTGAATTGTACTTCGGAGAATACGGCCATAAGATTTACTTTCATAGTCGAACTATTACTTATTGGTCAAAGCCTTTGTTAAGTGTCGAACTGCTGAAATGAATTGTTTGAAATTTTGCTTTATTTAGTGCCATGCCATAAATCTGAGGGCTAATGGTCAGTGCAGGTACCCGACATCAACCGTCTATAGCTATGCGATTATAAACCTTGTGTAGCTTATATTTTACAAATCGTCGTTCTATGATTTAGAGATGATTCGAGCAATGCGATAAGCACTGGCTTTATATGTAATAGTCACTGGTTAGCAATACCATATGAACTAGAGATGCCCCGGAAGCGAGGCCAACACGTTATTTGCCGGGGCCTAACTGGAGCCAGTTTTGATATAAGATACTTAATCGACTTGCATCCAAAATGATCCTATTACGCTCGGCTGTTGTTTTAAAAAATTTGACAATCACAAGAAATTAGTGTATACGGTATTTTTATTTTCCTACGGTTTGTGTATATACACTACACAGTATAATAGATTTCCCACTATTAACCACCCTATAGGTATCCGTATTCCATAATGTATCGTAGCACATGTTGATACGTAGTTATCTTTACGGGTTCTAATTTTGCCCCGGATGGTACCATTCCCAGCCCCAGCACCGGAACCTTGGGTCCAGCGCCGACCGCGTCCCCGGTACAAATCCTGGCCCCGTGCCAAATCTAATATAAACCATAAATAGTCGTAGTTCCTATTATACTACACATAGTCTGAGCTGAACGCAAAGATTTGTGATCGAAACAGCAAATCCAAGATATGAAATCGGTCAAAGTTAGTAAACTGGAAATAGGCTACGTAAAATACGGTACATTTGATATAATATTGTATTTTTCAGGAAATCGGCATCGGCAACGCAACTCATGACAACAAAGAAGTCGCCGACGTCGCTGATGTTGTTTTTCTCGCTGTCAAACCAAACCATATGGCGTCACTGGCGGCGGAAACGTCAAAGGTGTTGACACGCGACAAATTGGTTGTGTCGATTGCGATGGGACTCGATTTGAAAGCTTTAGAGCATGTGAGTGTCGTTAAATTTTTTGTATTTTATATTTTTCCAAAAGTTAAAAGATCGATTATGATCAAGTCGTAGTTGCTATGCGCAGCTGAAAATATGGGCCAATATAATGAACACGGGCAGAACAGTATTTTATAAGCATATTGTTAAGCCTAAGCCTAAGCCTAAAGGTAAGCGTAACAATGAGCATATTTCCAAGCCAAGCAAAAAAATTAGTCTAAAGCAGTTATTATTGTGTTTCAGATGTTTCCATTGGCGCGTATGGTTCGTGTAATGCCCAATTTGCCTTGCGTCGTTCAGGCCGGGGCGTCTGGGTACGCAATTGGCTCAAAGTGTCTCGAGACGGACTCGAGTGTTGTGCAATCGTTGCTGTCTGCGGTTGGATTTGCTGAAGAACTGCCTGAATCTCAACTCGATGGTGTCACGGGGCTCGCAGGAAGCGCTCCGGCGTATGTAAGTCACAAACCAGAGGGTAAGACAGACATTAGGACGAAGTTTGTCTAAAGTAGACGAGGTTTCGGGGATGGTTGTAACGTTTTGCCCGTTCAAGTTGACTTTTGGGTAGAAAAATAGCCGTTAGTGTTAGCTGTTTGTTGGCAAATTTTGAATGTTCTGTGGTTTATCTGAAGTACTCGGGTAAAAACGGGAATTTTGAGTTTAATTCGAATATTTGGCCTATAAAACTGAAAACGTAAACAATCGTTTTGGGCGTTTCGCAGGATCTCTGGTGTAACTTAACGTAGAGTCGTGTAAATTGTGTCGTATGTCGGTAAAGGGATGCTTTATAAAAGCGTTAATAGCTGTTTAATTTCGTTAGGGTATCAATAATTATTGTGTATTAATATAATTTATTATTATTATTATTATTCAGGTTTTCACAATACTGGAAGCAATGGCTAATGCTGGCGTTAAAATGGGTATTCCACACCAAACATCACTGAAGTTTGCGTGTCATACGTTGGCTGTAAGTTTATTATTGTAATTTTATATTATTTTACTCGTTGAGGATTATAGATTCTTTTCTGTATTTTGTTAGAAAAAGGTATGAATTACAGTGAGCGTTACAGCTTTAATAATATAGATATTTTAGTCTATTTTTCGCTATGTTTGGTAAGAATGTTGTCTGACATTGTTGTTTTTTTATGTATAAATAAGTTATATACGCACATTTGCGGGCGAAACTCGGTCGAAATATTTAAAAAAGTTTATCTTTCATACTTGTATGAATTTTATGCCAAGTTTGAATTTAGAGTTGGAGTTTTGCACCATAATTCGTGTGCTTGCGATAAATTTTTGGGAAAAATCAAGAGACAAACGTTGTGATCTGTGAAATTTCAGGGATCGGCAAAAATGTTGCTCGAAACAGGAGAACATCCGGCGATACTTAAAGACGCAGTGCAATCTCCAGCCGGATCTACAATTTACGGTTCACATTGTCTTGAGAGTTCCGGTCTTCGTGGGATTGTTATGGATACCGTTCTTGCGGCGGCCGGCAGATCTGTAGAGACAAGAAAATCAGCAGAAGCTCAGAGACAATCGGTGAAGCAGTGAAACGAAAAATGACTAATTGGAGAGTTTGTTGCAACGGCCCATGTATAGAACAGGGCCGGAACAGTAGTATAAGCATATTACTAAGCCTAAGCCTAAACGTATGGATGAGCCTATTTCTAAGCGTAAGCCTAAACGTAAGCCTAAGCAAAAAAGTAGTCTAAAGCTTAAACTGACTCTATTATAGCCCCTCCGGAAAACGATCCTGCCCTGTTCTATACATGGGCCGTTGCAACAAATTTGAATATGCTTTTGTCTGGGTATGAGTTTGTCGATTCTTAGTGCGTGTTTAGTTTCGATGCCGGATTACAGGCCGAATTTCCGGCTAAAATTTGGATGGGGTAAACCTGGCCTGCACCTCTGGATTACTAGAGCGTAGATTGAAGTTGTGTGACATTATGAATTGGTTTGGTTGCATTCAACACGACAATTTGGGTATGTTATCTCAAGTATGCACACATTTGAAAACATATATGATGATGATCCCAGACAATGAATCGAATATCATATGATATTGAAGAACAAAAGGTGACCCACGCATGATAATAGCGGACAAATACGAATTTTTGAATACGATATAGGGTCTGTAAGGAGACACAACATTACACAATAGTCTATAGGAACAAAACGTGTCCCAAGTTGCCCCGGTTTTAACATAAACCCCGTATAATAATGCATGTTCAAAGAGGTCGATTGTGTACATTTTTCTGTAATTTGATATTGTTAGCTATGCTTTTTAACCAATAAAATGTTCGTTTTATACTAATGTTGAAAGGCGCAGGGATGTGGACAGCGTATCTTCAAGGGCGTGTCCAGAACGAAGGTTTCAACGGTCAAACTCTTCGCTTAGAATTTGGTATAGGGGCTGTTACACAAGGTTTCGGCGGCACATGTATAGAACAGGGCCGGATCGTTTTCCGACTGGGGCTGTAATAGAGCCTAAAGCTTTAGTCTAACTTTTTTGCTTAGACTTAATACAAGGCTGAGGAATAGGCTCACCCTTACGCTTACGCTTAGGCTTTAGGGTTTAGGCTTAGAAATATGCTTATCCTACTGTTACGACCGTGATCTATACATTGGCGGTTCCGGTTTGCTACACAAAGAACCTGCATTTGCAATTTTTACGGAACATATAACTACCACTTATCATGGTAACATATGCAATGTCCAAATTTATATCGTAAATCTAAGTTTTGAGAACAAAATCAATATTTTAATGATTGTTTTTATTCGTTAAATATTGGTAATGGTTCTTGTCTACGTTTCTATAGAACCAAGACATGATATTCATAATAAAAGCAGCATGTTTTTGTGATTTAAGCATGAATATTAAGATAGACTGCCGCATATAAAAAGACCGACTTAATCCAATTGAAAGAACACCCGAAACAGTAGTATAAGCATATTCCTAATCCTACGCAAAAAAACTAGTCTAAAACTGAAGCTTGCACTACTGCAGCTTCGCAAAAAACCGGTCTGTCCCTGATCATTTTACATGGCCCAAAATTAACCGTTGTGATATATTAATTTTAAAATGGATGCTAATTCCCACGGGATCCGGTCTTCTTTCGGCGACGTCATTGCTTGTTCGCATCTTTGTTAAAATATTCTTTACTGGCTTTCATGTCTGGTTTGATTGTCGCTTTGCCTGGGCGCCAACCGGCTGGACAAACTAAAATCGTGAATTTTATTTCCATAAAATTTAATTTTAATACAATATTTAACTGACACATACAGCGTGAAATCGACTTCGAGGCTCGGGTTGGAGGTGGTTAATCATCGCTGCTCAATTCATAGAACCGTGAACTTTGATCCCGGGGGATCCCAAATGTTTATGGATCATTAACATATTAATAATGCTCGCATATAGTTGTAAAAAATTGTTCACCCACCCCCTTAGGACCAGTGTCACAAAACGACGCTATAATCAGGGACTGATGACTAGACACTCCCTGTGCTTAGATAGACGGTTTTGTCCTGATAGTGTTCCAAGGGAGTAGGGACAAAACAGAGTCCTTCGATGGAGACTACTGACAAATCGCAGATTCTCGCTTCAGCGTTGTTTCTAAGAAATAAATTTTGATTTTTTATGCATAGCTTCTGCCAAAGCAAATGTACAACTATAGACCCTTCGAACAGTGTCTCGTTATAATGTAAGGACAAAGTGCACTCTGTACTGTGGCCCGACATTGGAGATCGTGTAAAAGCAGGATGTCTGCGTGGTCCTTCGGCTTTGCAAAGAGACTAGTTCTAAATATAACATCCTTCCTACAGAGTTCCTGGAAATGACATAGGTCCTTACCCAGACCTGGACAATTTTTTAAAGTAGTGCGCGCACTATTACGTGTAAGACCCATTAGATCATACACTATTTTTATTTATGCGTTAAAGAGTCATACTGCTTCAATTTAGTGTACTGTAGTGACCCAAATAAGAGGGGGTCGTTTAAATCAACGGATAGTTGCAATACTGAATATGTATCAGTAACGAAGGGCAGGTTAAGAATAAATAAGAGTCAGTAACCGAATAACAGGGGGCCTCTGAAAAGGCCAAATAAATATCAGTCCCACTCTTATTCCGGTCACCACGATACGTCAATTAATCTAAATATTATGTACGTGTGTCCAGCTGACAGCATACCTGCTACCAGAGCTCATATTCTCAAATACGCAGAACAACTATCATCAATTAGTAATAGATTTTCAAACTCACTAGTTGTTGCAGCTGTTGAACTCAAAATTCGTACAGCAGTAGAGTAAAAATCATATGCGAAAAAGTTGCTGAATTTTGAGCCTCAGCATTCACTGGTTCGAAAGTTCCAGAACCTATCACCAACTGCTGATAGGTGTTACACACATCTGAGAATACAGGCCCAGGCAACACCGGAGGTCTGTCACCTGTTCCGGCAGAAAATCGGCCGCCGGCTCCAGCTTCGGCTCTGGTCGAATTTCTGCCGGAAGTTCCGGTAATTTCGGCAGCGAAATTTTTTATAGTTTTACAAAAATGTAGTGGTCGTTCGTTGCGTTTGGCTTTACCTGCTTAAAGTTCGCTTCACCTCCTACTTCACCTTCAGCCCTATCTCCGGCAACTTTCGTTGACCTCCGGCTCAAGTATTTTTCACCTCCGGATACTCTCTGATATATACGAACAAGCATATTTGTGTTGTTTACAATATGTAAAAAATGTTTTACCGTTGCCATGCTCATCAGTATATTGAAACGCTTGTACCAGCCGTAGCGTTTCGTCCACATCGCGTCCGACAGGTAAATCGTTCATGGTAATTTGTCGCAAAACACCCTTACCGTCAATGATAAATAGTCCACTAAAAATGAATATTTATAAATAGTAAACTGAAAATTTTTCGCTTAAACATAAAATTTACTTAGTAAGCAATTAATATTGCCTAAAGTGATCACAAAGATAAAAGATGGACACTAAAAGGCGCAGGTGCACTGTAAATTGCAATGAGTTGATTAATCAATTCAGCTAGCGAATTAGTTATTTCTGAATTAAAATCAGAACACATTAGCTCACTCTGAGTTGAGTTGACTCACTGGGTGAGTTGATTAATTAACTCAGAATGAAATGAATCAACTCTAATTCATGAGTTCTGAAGGTCCTGACGTAGACTGAGTGATTCAACTCAGTCTGAGTTAAAATCAACTCACTGAAATTTACAGTTTGCCCAAAATTATTCGTGGACAGAAGACCATTGAATAGGTTTCTAAGTTTCAACCGGAATCTTTGTTTGCCATGGCTTCACTGTAAATTCCAGTGAGTTGATTGTAATTCAGAATCAGCTGAATCGCTCAGTTTGAGTTAGGACTATCGAACTCAGAATTGCGAGTCCATTCAAGTAAATCTGAGTTAATTGATCAACTCTTCCGGAGTCAACTCAATTCGAAGTGAGAATCAACTCAACTCAGAGTGAGTGAAAGTTTTCAGTTATTAACTCAGAAATAATTAACTTTCCGTCTGAGTTGATTAATTAACTCATTGAAATTTACAGTGTTGACAATACTACATGCTGCAGAAACAATTTCTGGTTCATTTGTGACAGACAGGTTGAAAATAGATTGTAGTGAAAATAGGACATTGCAATGGGGTATGGCGGATGCAGATTTTGCATCGCCGTGGTGTTCAATGGGACTTGTTGTTGTTCCATATGCGAACAAAATAAACGTGATTAATTTTTCGATTTTGAACCTTTTAACTCTAAGCTTAAACCTAAACATGGGTCTTGTGCCTAAGCTACGACTCAGTATGGCCCTCCATCTGATTATGGTCACCGTTGCCCCCGTAACATTGACTGCCCTGCGTGTATGGCATACAATAACCCAATTCTTAATTTTGCGTGCTGTTACATCTTTGACGTTTTAGCGCATCTGACCAGTCGTTGAACTCAAAATTGACACACGAGTAGAGCAAATCATATGCGAAAAATGTGCTAAATTTTGAACGTCGGCATTGATTGGTTCGAAAGTTATAAGACCTGTCACCAGCGTGGGCTTTACTAGTGAAGATAACGGGATGCCATTTTATGATTCTTTTTCCGATTCCCGTTTTGACATCGGCTGTTTGACTGTAACCAGATTGTCTTAAATTTCCATAATCCTAAACCAACAGACAGTTTCAAATAAAGAATCGAAACCCAATCTGCTATTCGAAGCAAATTGCAGTTTGGCCTAGTCCAAATTGCGATTGTGAGATTTCGCAAAAGAACAGTGATGTAGTACGACCGCTGATTGGTTATAACGGCATTGCGTCTGTCCAAATATACAAATCTGATTGGTCCATAAGTTCAAGAGCAGTATTTTCCAAGGCCACGCTGCTATTACATATAAAGTAGCAGATTATGGCGTTGGCCAATCAGTAATTGGCGTGAATAGAAGATTGGCCTACGACATATGTATAGTTCGAGGAAAGGGTGACATTTGATAGAGTCGGAGACAAACCAAACCAACGCAATGTCCGCTGGACAACGCAAGTATCTTCTTTTAGAGCAAAATGAAGTGCATGAGAAACGCAGAATCGAGTTTCGGATATCCGAAATAGAAAATATAATTTCGAATATCCGGATATCCGGATAAATATCCGGCAAAAAGTGCCGGATATCCGGAAATGAAAAAATATCCCATGTCCATCACTCCTATAGATTCGAGCTAATTTGCCAAACGAAAACATTTGTCAAAAAATACGCGTTTGCAAATTACGAAACGTCAGTGTTGCCGCTGGAAGGCGACGTTTAGAACTTTCAAACTTATACGTTCGGTCTGACCTTTTTTGTTGTAAGCTTACCGATAAGCAACTCCACTGTCTTCGATGAGTACTCCATAGTCGCGCGAAATCACATGCGACGGATCAGCCAGCACCGGAATTTTCATATCACCCAAGCCGCCTTTCTTGCGTGGAGTTTCAATCCTAAAACCAAAGACAATATTCTATAAATTGTTTTTCAGTTATTGTATATACACTTTTCCGACACCTAAACATTACGGCTTAGGCTCAAATGTCGGCTTATATGTAAAGGCTTAGGCAAACGTTTAGGCTTAGGTTAAAGCTCAGGTAAGCCTGTTCCGAACCCTAAGCCAAAACGTAAAAGTTTACGTCCGAGCGTACGTCTAAGCCTGTGGGGGAGACGGGTCCGTAGCCACGGGGGTGCCAGGGGGGCCTCAGCTTTCCCTGGAAAAATTTTGGTCCCTCCTAAAAAGATGCCAACATTGTTTGAAGTTATTAAAAACCCTTGAATGCCCCTCCTGAAAATTGCTTAGCCCCCCTTTAGCAAGGTAAGCTGGCTACCGGCCTGGGGGGAGACAAGGGTGAAAGAAAGTGTGCAAGATCCAATTTTTAATATAGGGATGCCAATAAACTAAAACTTTGAATCCTGAACGCTTAGAAGTGACAAAACTGTAACTGATGATTGTTGATATTCAAAAGCTTGTATACTAATGCTTACTTAGAAAATAGTTGTCTAAAAATACATTAACATTTGGCTAAGAATTGAATTTCAAAATCAAATAGTCTGCCTGGGTTTGGAAACTGTTTATCTGCAAAATTCGAACTTTGCATAGAAAAATATGTATTTCTACAATTTTCACTTACATCCATAAAATTAATATATATATTCTTTTCTGATAGGAATATTGCATTTGTTGTGTAAGCTATCAAACAACCCCTCGTGGGCCTGACATACAGCTCACGTCAACACGTTTGCCCAATTAAAGTGTTATTGTAGTGGCCCGAATAAGAGGGGGACTAATGTTTATTTGGCCTCTCCAGAGGGAAGGCCCCTCTGTTAATATTCGTTTACGAACTGTTATTTATTTTTAACCCGCCCTCCGCCGTTTTTAGTTTCTGATATCAAGAGTGCATGATACCCTTTAACAAGAGTATGCAACTGGGTACATTTTATGTAGAAAAAATGTACCCAGCGCGCGTTGCATTTTTGGTTTACCTTCCGTATTTGGGGGGGGGGGGTAAAATCTCCATCGATGTTGAAATTCATGTGCTATTGTATATACTAAAATGTGGTCCGATTATATTTCCGGTGTTGGCTGGGGATACACATGTAAAATGTACGTAAAATTGACCCCCCACCAAAATGAGGGTGGGTTGGCCAAAAACGCAACGCGTGCCGGTACATTCTTTAATACACAGAATGTACCCAGTTGCACACTCTTGTTAGAGTGATCATCCACTCTTGCTGATATATATCAGGTATTGTAACTATCCGTTGAATTAAACGTTTATTTGTCTTATATCAAAAGCTTGAGTGATATATAATGCAAGTTTGGTCCTGGAGTCATTTATGCGCTACAATTAGGAAGAATTGACGTTTATGGACTCTATTTCGGGTTTAGAGAATCTATCCGCTTACGGACTCTTGGACACAGACTCATATTGATTTGGACTCAAAATGGGGACCCTTATTATTACCTCCGCCCCCTCTTATTCGGGTCACTACAGTAAGTACCATGCGAAATGACTAAAATGCGAATCTGTTGAGCATGCAATCACTTCACAGCCAATTGCTCGAAATTCATCCGAACGGTCAGAAAACGCAATTATTTCCGTCGGGCAAACAAAAGTGCTAAAATATAAACAAGCACAGTAAGAATTTCAGTCATTTGATTTTAACTCACAATGAGTTGAATCTACAGAGAGGTCTGAGCTCTGAGTTAAGTGTTTCACAACTCGGAATTCTCGCTCTGAGTTAAATATATAAACCTTTAGCCTAAACCTAAACTTAATGCTGTGTAGCCTAATCACGTAATTTTTGAACCCAGAAATTTTAGTACACCATACTGATGGCCAAAGTATAAGTTCCGTAAAGTTTTTGTGGCTCGCTGTTTAAGGACCAATTACTACGAATGACTAGGACCACCTATATTCTCAAATGTGTATAGCAACTTTTATCAGCTGGTAGGTAAATATGGTGTTTAGACTCATTGCAGTTGTTGAATTCAAAATTGGTACAGAAATAGAGCAAATCAAATGCGAAAAATGTTCTAAATTTTGAGCCTCAGCATTCACTGTTTCGAAAGTTTACAAGACCTATCACAAACTGTTGATACGTACTGCACACATTTGAAAATACAGGCCTAGGTGCTAAGCTTACACTGTAAATTCCAACAAGTTGATTAATCAATTAATCTAGCGAGTTGGTTTACTTCTGAATTTAATATCAGTAAACATTAACTCAGTCTCCAGTTGAGTTGATTTTCACTCTGAGTTGGCCTTACTCTGGTTGAGTTGATTACTTAACTCAGAATGAATTGAATAAACTCAAAATTCCGAGGTGTCATAGTCCTAAACTACTGAGTAATTCAACTCATTCTGAGTTAAACGCAACTCACTGAAATTTACAGTTGATATACGCATTTGAGTTTGACCATACCGCTCCTACAAGGATGCAACTTACAAATCTGCTGGATAGAAAAACAAAACAACATATTTGCCACGATAATCGGACAATTTTATTGGCGAAAATTGCCCGTCGACAACTGCGGTGCCTTTGAAATCTGGTGCTGGTTTGCCTATCGCTGCTTTTGCAACGGTTAAATGTGTCGCTGGCTAGAACAATAAACAAAATCAAAGACAACCTTTTGATCCATATTAATTAAAATAACAGCTTCTTCAAAGAAGTCTAAGATTTTAAGTTTAAGCCTAAACCTTAAATGCCTAAGTCTATTAAGCGTATACTAAAATATAAGTCTATGCTCAGGTATACACTGGAAATTCCAGTCAGAGTTGATTTAACTCACAATGGGTTGAGAATCGCTCAGTCTAAAAGTTGGGACTATGAGAACTCATAATTCTGTGTTTGCTCAACTCATTCGGATTTAATAACTGTCCTAGAAGCAATTCAACTCAGAGTGACAAACAACTCAACTGGGGAGTTAAAGTTTACTGTTAATGGTCCGATCGCATAATCTTATGTAAACCAAATCAAAGACGGCTAAATTATATTGTAACTACTGAAATTATTCAGCTCATATTAAAAGATACAATTCATATAAACACTAAAACGCTGCACGCTTTTCGAAGTATTAATTAGCAATTTTTGAGATATGTTTCTGGAATTGCAAATATTGCAACCACTTTGACTACGTCTCCGTGTATATCTGCACTTTAAAACAGTTATGATACACGAAAGCCAACAGCCCCTGTATTGTAGGATTATGCTTACAGAAATTTTGTTAATTTTCTGCTGTTGTTTGACTTCTAACAAAAACATTTCTTAAAATGCACACTGCAAAAAAATGGTGAGTCAAATTGGCTTTCTCCGAAATATGCTTTTCGGGACTATAGACATACTGGGTCGAATTGTATTCTAAAGTCAAACGTACGAGGCAGTGAATCGAATTTGACTCTGGCGGTGTCGCTTTTCGACTCAGTTTGTGTAGTCCCGTGGAGAATATTTCGTTTCAATCTTTTTAAAAAATTTTTGTTGTAATAAACGGCATTTCCTAAAATTTCAAAGGTCCACCCTAAATTCGCTAGGCTTGCTTGGAGCCAATCGAGTTTAGGTATTTATTTATTTTTCTACAGTTGAGTTTAAAACGTGTTTGTACTTTTGATAGGCACCGGATATTCAGATATACAAAGTATTCGCTTAAATTATATACTTTGCTTGTATAAAAATATTAGCGAAATCTTCCCAATGATATCAGATTTGTATTGACCAATTGCAGAAATTCAGAAACACTTGAGAAGGATTTATTGGAAAAGTCGTGATTTTTAAGAAGTCCTTTGCGATAGCCGGCAAGTCAGCGCTTCCAGAGCTTCGAGAACATCCTGGAAAATTGTGGCTTCGTTTTCATCCTCGGTTTCTGGCGTTTGATAATATTTTACAAGTGTCTGTTGATGTCCAACTGGTCCAGTTCTGAGTCGATGGTCGATTTTTGAATTTTGATTTCGTTCTTCGTGTGGAATTTCTTCAAACTCTTCTACATCGCCGAAATGGCATCGTTTGTGTTTGATCGCATTTTCCGACTGGCGAATATTGTTGTTGTGTTTGTTTTTCGTGCTGTTCACAATTCCTTCAAATTCACCACGGGTTTTGTCTGGTTTAATAGTTTCTTCTCGTTGTTTCATTCCAATCTTTGGCGATTTTATAATTCCATTTGACTTGCGGACAGTCGTTGAAATTGAACTTTCTTTGCTTTCTACTTCAGCGTTCTCTGTCTGCTCTTCCCACGGTTCTCTTTTACTTCCTTGTTGTTGCGTTAGTTCCGCTTTGTCTGTTTGTTTTTCCCATGATTCTGTTCCGGTTCCTTGTTGAAGTATCGACCGTGACGGTAGAAGGCGTTTGCGATGATGAATAAGTCCTCGTTTGTTCACTGTTGTCTCCCATAGCGGATCGCATTCTGGCAGCGGAAAATCTTCTCCAAGTGAAGGTCGGCCTTAAAACGATTCGCTTTTATTATGCTTGGAAGAACATATAAATGTTATATATGTATGTATATATATGTGTATATAATTATTTATTTATTTATTCAATTATTTATACAAACTTACTGTAGTGACCCGAATAAGAGAGGGTCCCCATATTGAGTCTCAAGCAATAGGAGTCCGTATCTCTAATAAGAGACCGTAAGCGTATAGAGTCCATAAACCACAATTATAGAGTCCATAAATGTCAATTTCAATAATTGTGGTGAATAAATGACTCCAGGACAAAATAAAGTTGAGTTCTAAGTTTAAACCATACTTAAGTTTTGAGCGTACATTTCTAAGTATAACCTTGCATTATCGCTCAAGCTCTGCACACAAGACAAATAATCGTTTAATTCAACGTATAGTAGCAATATGGGACATACGTGACTAACGAAGGGTGGCATCGGGCGGGTTAAAAATAAATAACAGTCCGTAACTAAATAACAGGGGATTACCCTCTGGAGTAGCCAAATTAATTTCAATCACCTCTATTGTTCGGGTCACTACAGTATATAAAAATATACATATATTTATTTATTTATTTAATTGACTTATTTCTATAATTCTATAAATTTTCCAAGACATTTTAATCTTTTGTGGCAAAGTTTTGAGAAATAAAATGACTATATTCTGAAATACCGAAAATTGCTTTGTGTAACAGTAAAAACATCTTGAAATATTTCTCTTTAAAAATTATAGTTAAGTTTTAATGAATAAAAGTTCAAAGTAATATATACGTCCAAGGCATACTTAGATACCGACCTAAGCTCATTGTTGAAGGTCTATCACAGAAGAAATCTCCGTCTTCTGATGCCCATTTTGCTGGAGTTGTTTCGCGTTCCATTTGATCATTTGATTCCCAAATTTGAGGTGCTGTACTACTACGTTCACGTCGTACGTTTGTTGATTTTCCAAATCGAGCTTCTTTCTTTTTCATCGGGTTTTGTCGGAACCGCACCAGTTGAGGACTGGATTTTCGCAATGTTGAAGTCATTTTGGTAATTTTGCCATCGGCGTTTCTTTGATCTTTGTAATCTGTGTTTTTTTGAGCTTTGATGACGGCGATTCTTTGATCTTTACTGTCGGCGTGGTTTTGATTATCACTGACGGCATGGCTATGATCGGCATTATTGTCGGCTTTTCTTTCATCTTTGTTTTCGGCGATTTTTCGATTTCTGATATCAGTGCATGTTTGATCTTTATTGTGAGCATTTCTTTGATCTTTTTTGTCGGTGTCATTTTGGTCTTTGTTGTCGGCTTTTCTTTGATCTCTGACGTCGGATATTCTTTGATTTTTATTGTCGGCATTACATTGATCTTGGTCGATATGTACTGCACGGATGGCACCATTTGAGGTAGTGTGGTTGATATACCCTGGCTTGCTTACACAGAACGTTCCTTGTTTTCCTATGTCTGCGAAATGAAAACTGTCGCCACAGGTATTTTCTTGTGCGTCTGTCTCCAGTTTGTTATTTTCTGAAATCTGTTGAGCGCCTGGTTTTTGAGCAGAAATCGCTGGTTTTGAAGACGATTTCTTCTCCGGCGATTGTAGGTGAAATGTTCGTTTCCACTCACGAGCTGAGGCCCCGATCGTTGTACCGTGTGAGTTTGGCACATCCATTGTAGCTGATATCTCGTCATTTCCTGGGCTCCTTCCGGTATGTTGTATCCGGTTAAGTCCTTGGTTGGTGCCGGAAGGTTGTTTGAGCAAATTGACTCCACCCGAATCGTTTTGGCATTGCTCGCAGTTTAAATACTCATCACAGGTTGAGATGATGTCAGGATGGAAAGGATTTGCTAGCGACGCTGCGGTTAGAAACTGTGTTCGCTTGGACGGAGCCAATGTTGAGTTGGTCGCATTGCAAGCGTTTTCTAGCGGTTGAGTTTTGGCCGGAGAACAAGGTTTAGAGTTAGACTGAACTCGTGTTGAAATCTTACACGTCGGGGAGCGTCTACGAGCTAACGATTGCTGGTAGGCTTGGCGAATTTTGAACGAACTTAAATGTTTGTCGCGTTTGAAATCTGCGAAACTGTACGCGTGACGGCGAGTGGATATAACCTCTTTGTTGATGTCAACCGTTTTAAGAGCTGCTCCAGTGCCGCTTGATGGCTGTTGCTCCTCAATTGAGTGCCTCAAAATTGACCCAGGGATCCCATCTGACGTAGCCATGCTACCCTCAAGCGGTTGGATGACTCCTACAGGTATAACAGCGTCATTCGGCGCGTGACCGGAGCTAGAATTTTTAGTTTCAGTTGAAATTTTACAATTCTGGCCAGTTTTAAGTTTTGCCATTAAATTTCGTTTCCAAACGCCACTGTCGTCAAATCGGTTAGAAATTTTCAGCCTATGCGTTCCTGTATGCTGATCTTGAAGCCGGGGTTTTACGGTACGTAAAGACTGACCGGAACGCGTGTCGGCGGTTGCAGAGTCGACCTCGCAAGATTTCATCAGTTCATCTGTTGTGCTACCGGGTAAGTTAACTGGTCGCGCTTGTTTTTGTACGCCGTTCGGAATGAAATTGGAATTTTTCAACTTGTTTAAATTGAAATTTTGATGACTGTTTTGTACTTTAGAATTTTTCGGATGAGAGCTAACAGTTGTGATTGTGTTCGCTGATTTTGAGTCAGAAACGATTTGCTTTGTAGCGCATTTGGCTGTTGTTTGATACATCGTGGTTAGAATATTTTTTGAGAATTGTAGAAAAAATTTCAATTTTCAAGCATTCTTACAGATTTAATACATTTATAAAAGGTCTGAAATGGAATTTGTTGCGTTTCGCAATAAAGTTTCATAGGTTGACTTTTTAGTTAAATGACTGCTTAATTTCGAGAGCAACGTTTTTCCATTGAAACTTGCTTCTCTAAAATGTATTTACTTTCATCTGAGATTTAATTTCAAGTCAAGATTCGAACTCGAATGCTTTCAGATGCTTCGTCAATTATGAGATGTTTGACACTTGAGCTTAAGTAAGCTCTGCTCTGACGTCTTGTGGAGATTTTACACGCACATAAGTATTTTATCAATAAAGTTATTGTTAAACACAGTTCAATCCCAAGTGTTCGTATTATAAGATAGGTTGCAATTATAGCTTCTCATAGTATAGACTCTATACAAGCAAGGGATTAAAAAGCGGTGTGCACTAGATCCAGTACCGGATCAGACAAGGAGATGCGTTGAAAATTTCAGGATGTGGTTCCTTACGATGATCAAAATATTTTTTAAATTTTTTCTTTTATAATATTGTTAGGGTGTGGGCTACTATTTGTAGTGCCTGCCCCCCAGATCGGATGTATGGTGGTGGCTGGTCCGAGCCTGTACTGACTTCACGACAATAACAGGTGACAGACGTAAATTTCTGTCACAGTCAAAAAAAATTTTCAGATACAAGCTCTCTGCTGTAAGCCTAAACTCGAGCCTAAATCTGAAATCTTCAAGCCTACACGTAAAAACTGCAACAGCTATAGACAATTCCGTCCATGCAAAGATTAGTGGCGTATACTTTTACTGTGAGACTAGAATAAAGTAAACTTAAGCTTTAGACTAAATTTTTTGGCTTGGCTTAGGCTTAGGAATATGCTCATCTTACGCTTACGCTTAGACTTCGGCTTAGAAATATACTTATACTACTGTTCCGGCCCTGTTCTATACATGGGCCATAGTGTTCCGCCAGTGGCGGATCCAGGATCTCAAAATGGGGGGGGCAAAATTTCACAGGTAATAAACTTATTTTTGACCCATACTGTAGTGACCCAAATAAGAGGGGGTCCTCATTTTGAGTCCCAAATAATAGGAGTCCGTATCCCTAAGAAGAATCCGTAAGCGGGTACAGTCCTTAAACCCTTGTTTAGAGTCCAGAAATGTCTATTATCCCTAATTGTAGCGCATAATGACTCCAGGGCCAAGAAACTTTAAAGCGTGCTTATAGTATTGAGTATAAAAACAGAGAAATAAACAGCGTAGAACAGTAATTGACACTATATAAATTTTGTCGAGACGCTGTTGGGAGGGCCCACGGCCGGGGTTCCCCCCGTAGATCCGCCATTGTGTTCCGCCCATGTTGTTTACATTGGCCGACAATTCTACCTATTTAAATTTTAGTTTAACATTACTCTAACCCGATTTCAAACAGCCAGCTGTTCAATTAAAAAAACTGGTATGAAGCAATACAAAAACAATAGACATATAAGCTACACAGTTGAATTGGACCATGGCCTACATCGAAATGTAGACTTTTATAGAACCACCTGAGAACCGTTGCTATGCCGACTAAGTACCATCAACAACGCCGACTTTCTCTTTATAGGTTTTTCAAAATAAACTCCTGGATGTGAACTTTTCGTCTCGGGCAGACGGCAGGAGTGTTCCCAAGCAATTGTACGAAAATATGCCTATACTGGAAAAATATTATAAACAAAATAAAAATAAAACCAAACTAAATCTTGAAAAATCTGTTGGTGCGTAAAAGCCAAAAAAATTTTCTCACGCCTTTTGGCCAATATCTCGGCTAGGTCTTATAGTCTCTGACACCGTAAATGCCATCATCAGTACGACCACGATAGACGCTATACACAGTTGAGAATACCGTTCGTCTATACTTTAGTCACCTGTTTGAGGCATAAATTATTAAAAGCTTCGACGCTAAACCAGCGAAAACTATAAGACCGGAAGCGAGTCTAAAGCCCATCTGTTCTCAAGCTAAGAGTTAGTAAAAGTTTATAGCCGATGTTAAAAAACTAAAATTTTATTCGAGGGAATTAAAAGTGCTACTGGATTCAAAATAAAGGCGTAAAAGCCCAGAAGTGGAACCGGCCGATAACGGTACGTCCGAGACGGCCAGCGTATTCAGATTGTGGCAGGTGTTGGTATCTATAACGACATGTACACTGCAAAAAATGGTGAGTCAAATTGACTCTCTCCGAAATAGGCTCTACGGGACTACACAAACTGAGCCAAATTCGACTCCAAAAGAATCAAATTTGACTCGCTAAATCGCACGTTTGACTCTGGTGGAGTCGAATTTTGACTCAGTTTGTGTAGTCCCGTAGAGCCGATTTCGGAGGGAGTCAATTTGACTCACCATTTTTTGCAGTGTAGTCAAAAACGTATTTGCGTTTGAAAACTGTAAATCGTTGTGGTGAAAATTTTGCTATCACACGAATATGCACTGCAAAAAATGGTGAGTCAAATTGCTTCTGTCCGAAATAGGCTTTTCCGAACTACACAAACTGAGTCAAAATTTGACTTCGCCAGAGTCAAATTCGACTCAATTTGACTCTGGCGGAGTCGAATTTTGACTCAATTTGTGTAGTCAGGAAAAGCCTATTTCAGAGGAAGTCAATTTGACTCACCATTATTTGCAGTGTGTTTCCCACATCTGCTTAAGCCCTTAGTTGTTCGGTCCTAGCTACTTTTTTTAACCTTAATACAGTAATTATTTGGTTTCACAGACAAGCAGCCACACTGCAAAGAATGGTGAGTCAAATGGAATCTCTCCGAAATAGGCTTTTCCTGCCCTACACAAACTGAGTCAAAATTCGACTCCGCCAAAGTCAAATTGAGTCAAATTGAGTCGAATTTGACTCAGTTTATGTAGTCCCGTAGAGCCTATTTCAGAGAGACTCAATTTGACTCACCTGAATAATCGTTGTTTGTATATATAAATGTATACAACCAGAGCAGCGCCCAATTGTTGAAAATTTCTCGCAGTCAAACGCTCTGTTCAACACTATACTCTAAGTTGAGTTGAAGTTAACGTTGAAACCGCATATCCTGCTCGAATGAACATAACAACAATCACCAGTTTGGATTTTAAACAAAAATAGCATTTATGTTTACTAAAACAGCGGTTGATTTGACAACTCTAATATTCAACTTTGACACCCGATAGCCGCCCATACAGGGTCTGAATACAGTTAAAAAGTGTGAAACAGGCTGTCGATTTTAACACGTGGCACTTTCGGATTGGAGATGATAGTGGAATAAATGTACCTTTCATGGGTCATCCACGTTATAATGTTTACATTAATGTTAAAAAATTGTACCTCTGGACCATTTTTGTACATCCGCGTAGACATTATAACGTTGATGATCCATTAATCCGGCTCGCAAAATGTAAAATAAAAATCAAAAACATGATATATTGTATATATATAATTTTTTTAGATATATATTTATATATAAATATATATACATACAAAATATATTTTATAATGTATCTATAAATTTGCTTTGCTAAGCTTCCGTTAGCCCTGATTACTCTTTATTCAATACTCTATAGGGGATCTTTGCAATGTCCACAGACTAAAAACTGCACGTTTACAGCCTTTATTACAGACTGACAGATACTAGCGTACTGTAGTGACCCGAATAAGAGGAGGGGATTGATATTTTTTTGCTCTCTCCAGAAGGTACCCCCTCTTGTTATTCGGTTTACGGACTGTTAATTATTTTTAATTCATTCTCCGCCACTCTTCGTTACTGATATATATCCGGTATTGCAATTATCCGTTTCATGAAACGTTGATTTTTTTAGCGTCAATAGTTTGAGCGATATTACAAGGTTACACCTAGGAGTGTATTTTCAAAATTTAAGTACGCTTTAAAGATTCGCACTCAAAGTATTTGGTCCTGGAGTCATTTATGCGCTACAATTAGGGTTAATTGACATTGATGGACTCTAATAAGGGTTTAGGGACTCTATCCGCTTACGGACTCTTATTAGGGATACGGACTCCAATTGATTCGGACTCAAAACAGGGACCCCTTCTTATTACCCCTCCCCCTCTTATTCGGGTCATATTCAAAACCTGAGCCTAAGCGTAAGCTTAAACCTAAACCCAAACGTAAATATCAGCCTAAAAGCTTAAGCCTTTCAGTCTCTAATCTTCTAGACTTATTATATGCCAGTGAACAGGCCCCGCCGCTGTATATTAATATGCGCCCATTAAGGCTGATCCGATGAATAAACACTTCCAATAACAAGCAGCCTCAGAAAGGGTCAAGGAGACGGAGATCACATATTCGGTATGAATCAATTCGACAGTCTGTATTAAACAGCATGAGCTGCAATACATACAGTGTGTCTGTATGATTCCATGCCGCCCGAGGCAATAAACAAAAATAACAGAGACAAAAATTTGTTTTACTTTTGAAGTGGCTTTTAAGTAAATTAAAATTAAAGTTCATAAAGACTTTACAGCTTCAAAAACACACCATTCACTTATTTATTGTTCAACTTTCAAAAACTATTTTTTTTTGCTGCCGATACTCGTGAAGTTATAAATTTTCATTTGTGATCCTATTGATAAAATCAGTTATAAGCCCCATTCACACGTGCAAGGTGTTGCAGCGAGAACTGGCAACTGCAACTTGCACGAAATACTTGCAGCTGCAAGCATTTTCAAAGGAACATTCTGATTGACCAATCAAACCGCAGGTGAACGAAATTCAAGCGACTTGCAACTGCATACACAGGTGTATATTAAATAAAATAGCATGAATTCCTGTGAATAATTTGCAGCTTCAAGAACTTCAAAGGTGTATTGTGACCAAACTTGCATATGCAAGTTATACGTGCAAGTGTTTGCTGCAAAAACTTGCACGTGTGAATGGGCCTTTATATAATTAAATAAATTGAAGACAGAAGTGCCCATATTCAAACAATTGCATATATAGCAGTATAGCACTTAGTGATAATTAGTAGATACATAAATGTAAACCGATCATGAACATTAAACACTGGCGGCACCTATTGAATTATACCGGAAACTGAATACCAAGAAAAACGTGACGCCTCCACACTTCTCTGTTATAGCGCATTATAATTTAATTTAACGGAAGGCATTGATAGACGTATGGAACTGGATAGGATGTGTACAGATCCAAAAAGTTCTACCACTTAAAGGAAGAATTGGTTATTTTGGCTATTTCTAAATAACAGTAAACATTAATTAACGCTGAGGTGTCGATTAGTTAGTTTAACTCAAAACGAGTTTTCAATCAATTCAGAATTCTGTCAGTTCGAAAAGACCAAATTTAGGGCTCAGACGTCTGATTGAATTCAACTCATTCTGAGTTTAATATCAACTCAATGAAATTTACAGTGCACGAGATGTCCGTTCGAGATTAGTCTAATTGAAGAAATTCGCGAACGAGAAACTGAACGCCATTTTAGCGGTAACCCTTTACCAAATCGTGGTTTTGACTGTGTTTGGGGGGAGCAGCGAGGTCGGGGTGCGACCCCTTTGAATCTGCCAATATCGATAGGTTGCAATCGAAATAAATTTTGTTGTTTGGAAATTGTTATCAGACGCATATGCAGAAAGTTATAGTTGGGAAGCACCGAATAATTTTGGAAGACCCCTAAAAAATTGTTTACTTTCAGACAGAGTCTATTTGGGGGGACACCCCAAATTTGCAACGGGGGAGGCATGGCCCTCTTCCCCTCCAGTGGGGATGCCGTTGAGATTGTCATGGTATTCATATTTTGAACAGAGACGTCTCAAAATAGTATCAGTCGGCAACTGTGCCCTATGACGTCTGTCACAGCCTGTTTTTGTTGCATATAAAAAGAATAACAACCAAAATGAAACAAAACAATGTAGAATTTGAATGGGTGATAGTAAAACGAATATTTGTTCCAAAGCACTGGTTGAATGCTTGCTTTTGTACCAATAGTTTATTTCGGGTTGTACATCAGTTGAAACAATTATATCGAAACCAAGACAACATTAACAAACAAACTAACAAACAAACAAACAAATAAACAAAGAAACGAAACAAATAAACAAATAAACAAACAAAGAAAGAAACAAATAAACAAATAAACAAACAAAGAAACAAACAAACAAACAAGAAAACATACAAACCAACGAAATACACGCAAACAAACAATGGTAAACAAACAATAAATCATTAATAAAAAATTCTACCTACAGGTTAAATCATTAATAAAAAATTCTACCTACAGGTTAGATCATTAATAAAAAATTCTACCTACAGGTTAGATCATTAATAAAAAATTCTACCTACAGGTTAGATCATTAATAAAAAATTCTACCTACAGGTTAGATCATTAATAAAAAATTCTACCTACAGGTTAAATCATTAATAAAAAATTCTGCCTACAGGTTAGTAAATCAAAGAACGTATCTGTAAAGGTGCGTATTATTGCGGATATTAGCGGAAGCGTACCCCTGAAATTGTAGGAAGACAAATAAAACTACAGGTCTTAAATGGCTGTAGAATTAACTTCTATGTTGTGTGGATTAGAAATTTCGATTCGATCGCCAACAACAAAAACCTTTGCAGTACGGCGTTGTTCCCATAACGAATAAAATCATGACTATGCCCTTGTATCTGTAGGCTTGGTCATAAGGCTGCTCAAATGCTAATCTGTATATAGCTGGAACATACCTACCAGGCACTATTGTAAATTTTGTTGCTATTGGCAACATTTGAACCAGTCAGGTTGCCTAAACAACATATTTTGGCAAATGACATCACATGTTACAAACCTTACAACATTATCATGCGATTATGGGCCAAAAACGTAAACCTAGGTATTATATATAATATAAATGTATATATACGTACATACATTTGTATATGTATCAGGGTGTAAACGGATAGTTAAAATAACGGAAACGAAAACCGAAAACGGATATTGACGTGTATAAATTTTCAAAATGGTTTATTTTTCTGCCAGCACAATTGAGATTTGCGTATATTGACCGGACTGTCAAAAATTTTCAAGAAAAATGGCGGATGCAGTGAAATTTTTAAGAATTTCGATGAATTTCGTACATTTTCATATTTCGAACAATTCAGTCTATCTGTAACGAAAAACAGCGAGGTATATATACGTGATTTATAACTAAGTTTGAACGTAAAAATAGCAGAATTTTCGTTATTTCTATAACAAAAACGGAAACGGAATCGAAAACCGATTTTTATCGGAGATGGAAACGGATATCCGGTTACACCCTGATATATAAACGGCCATATTTTAACAAGTGGAAATTTTAGTTTAAAGCCTTGAGGAAGGCATTCAGGCTTCAGCAGATCATTAGAGTCTAAACCTAAACCAAAACCAGAGAATAAAATTATAAGTTTAGGGGCGAAATCTATTAAACCTTTGTCTACACTTAAGCATGATAAAGCCTAAGGCATGTGATAATGTATGCAATATAAACGCTGAGGGAAAACTTTTACTTTCCGTTAAAGATTCGAGTGGGGTGACTAAATAAGTGGCATCGAACTCGTTAGGGAGGTTCGTGTTTGGTGAGGAATAAAAGCAAACAAAATTACGAATTGTCACACTGCAAAAAAATGGTGACTCAAATTGACTCTCTCCGAAATAGGCTCTACGGGACTCCACAAACTGAGTCAAATGTGACTCCGCCATAATCAAACGTACGACTCAGTGCCATAGAACCTATTTCGGAGAGAGTCAATTTAATTCACCATTTTTTGCAGTGTACAAATATATGGACGACATGACGGAGGTATTAACTGGTCACTTTAAAACCGAATTTTACACTGCAACAATTGATGAGTCAAATTGACTCTCTCTCGGAAATAGGCTTTTCCTGACTACACAAACTGAGTCAAAATTCGACTGCGCCTGAGTTAAATTCGACTCAATTTCACTCTGGCGGAGTCGAATTTTGACTCAGTTTGTGTATTCAGAAAAAGCCTATTTCCGAGAGAGAGTCAATTTGATTGACCATTTTTTTGCACTGTAGGACATAAACTTACAGCTGTGGCTGGTTAGTTTGCACTCTGGACAAAATACGAAACTTTTAAAATCTGAGGTTTTGAGTACTTCTCATGCTTGCAGAGCTGAGCCTTATAGACAGTGTCAATATGTTCAAAATAGAAGCTTGCTTTCATCAGCCAATTCTTTATAAAATATAAGGTTTCGCAAGTTTTAATATAAATTTGTTATATTGTTTTTTAAATATATGGTTTTGTGAATATTTTAACCAATCAGGATGTCAAAAGATGCGTACATACCTACTAATGAGGGCTCATATTCTCAAATGCATATAGCATCTACATGTCACCAGTTTAGTAATAGCTTTTCAAACTAACGAACTGCTGCAATTGCAGATCTTAAAATTTACACAAAAGTAGAGTAAATCGAATACAATAAATGTGCTGAAGCTCAAACCATTCCTTTAGACTTATCACTAGTGTTGTGCTGTTACCACTTTTTCTACTGATCTGCCGGCCGACGGCTAATGAAACCTTTGATCGGCCTGTCATTGGCCGCCGGCCGGCCAGTATACAGATTTCAAAAATTATCAAGTATTTTTGTAGTAAATATTGTTACGTTTCTAGAAGATATACGAATTATTTTAGGCTCAGAAATTCAGCAAGAAACGACCTTGTTGTGAAATATATACGTTAACTAAAGAACATGCTCAGTAGATTTACCGCATTGTTTCTAAATATTTTATATAACCACAACATCTTTACAATATATTGCCGATACACTCTCATCATGCAATCACGACGAAACGTTTAATGATCAAAATACTGGCCCACGTTGCGCTGATCCCCGTAAATCTGTCCAGGGACAAAACAAACAGGAGTGCAGCATAGGCTAACCAGCGCTCAAATAATGCCTGCCTTGTGTGTACACTATAGACAATATCCAAGGCGTTAGCAAGGAGGGTTTCAGGTATATGTTTCTGACTTTTGGGAGTACTGACTCTTTTACTTATTCTGAAACTCATTTATGTTGAATCTAAGTCTAAACTTTTTATTTCTTTTTATTTTTCAAAATCCTCCTTAGTCGGTCAGAAAATACGAGATGATTTAATCCGATTACATTATTATTCTTTTTATTACTGTCGAGAAATACTTCTATATACTCTGGTGAAAAACATTTCGATATATTTGATAAAAAGGTGATGGTGCTCAGATTATCTGAATTGCTTCATCCCACCATGAGCTGTCTAGAATACAACTGCAACCGAAGTAGTTTCAATCAGTGATTCAATCTTAACATTGACCATGATGATAACTGTATAGACAACGTGTCACATTTTAGCTAAAAGATTTAAAAACGAAATGTAAATATGATTAAAAATGTTAAATTAATGATGTTACAATTTTTGAATCTTTTTCTCTGATAAGGAATTACAGGCCGGCCGTTCCTGGCCGGTGCACCACACTACCTATCACCAATTTGACTCAATTTGTTCGCGAACCAACGAGCGTTAAATATTTTTGGACCCCTGAAATCGGACAGGTTATTCTTAAAAGTAGTGCAGAATGTGTATGCTGCGATTATACATGATATACAACCGGAGAGTTAAAACTTCAGAAAGAGGGGATTGCACAGTTTGCTGGTCCAATGTAAAGAACAAGGGCGGAACAGTATTATAAACATATTTTCTAAGCCTAAGCCTGAGCCTAAGCGTATGGATGAGCATATTCCCTAGCCGAAGCCTGCGCCTTAGTCTAAGCTACTCCTGAGCCTAAGGGTAAGAAAGAGCATATTCCTAAGCCTAAGCTTAAGCCTAAGCCTAAGCCAAGCGAAAAAAATTAGTCAAAAGCTTAAGCTTATACTCTATTGCAGTACCACAGAAAAACGTTCCGCCCCTGATCTTTACACGGGCTGTTTGCTGTAACTCCCTGTCTCCAGTTTTGTCGTATGACATCTTCTTTGTCATATACATATTCGAATAAGAAATAACTCGATTAGAACTCTTAGATCACTAGAAGAACTGGCATTTATTTGCGAATAATGTGCAGCAAACATGTACCTTTAAAACCTTGCATAATTGATAGCGTATCTAGAACTTAGCCAATTTGACTATATATCTAGGTTCACAATATATTTTAAGGGTAATTAGTTTTTGGCCATATACAGCGATAAAAACTTTTTATAATTGCTTGTGCGAAAACTAGCATTGTTATAATGATTTTAGACTTGACTCAGTATTCCCTTGGTATTAATGTATACGCAATAGGTATCAGTGGTGTACCAAGAAATTTAGACTGGTCATGGCAGGCACCGAAATATATATAAAAAGTTTACGTAGCTCAGTGGTTAGAGCAGCGGGCCGGTAATCCGTACGTCGTGCGTTCTCGCTCCACCGCATCTGCAGCAAAATTTTCGTGAAGGGCTTTATATGGCATACTGCTTTCGAATATATATACTGCAAAAAATGGTGAGTCAAATTCTCTCACTGAGTCAAATTCAACTCTGCCAGCGTCAAATTCGACTCACCGAGTCGTACGTACGTTTGGCTCTGACGGAGTCGAATTGGACTCAGTTTATGTAGTCCCGTAGATCCTGTTTCGGAGAGAGTCAACTTGACTCACCATTTTTTGCTGCATCTATATTGCGCTTTAGTAAGCCATATACACCTTGAAATTTACGTAAAAGCAAAAACATTTTGCAGTACATTAAAATTAAGTTTTCTGGCATATATTTCGTCGCTTTAATAGAACTAAAGATTTAACAATTTCTCATCTTGAACGACACTAAATCACCTACCGCACTCTGAAAACATTTATTGATAGAAGACTTGGCCCATGTAAAAATAGGGCGCAACGTTTTTCTGCACTACTGTACAAGAGAAGAAACTAATAAGCTTTAGACAAGTTTTTTTGCTTATCCTTATGTTTAGGCTTAGGCTTATTCTTAAACCTAAGCTCATTTTTGCGCTTTAGGCTTAGGCTTATGCCTTTTAGCTTTGGGAATATGGTTGCGCTAATGTTACGGCCGTGTTCAATACATTGGCTGGAGAGTTTGTGATGCTAAAAAACTTGTTCATAAACCTTTATTTTACATCGTCTATACCTCTTCCACTGATCCGTGTCTGTACATCGTTGCTATCAAAATTCGTAAAGATTGAGATTTGATGACCGTTTCAGCTATGACTTCGTTGAATTTGTTAGTACACAGCAATAAGTTTGAAAAATAATGCTAAAAGTATAAATAGTAAATAAGCTTATATATCTGTAAATTTCTAAAAATCATAGAACAAAATATTTTATGTGACATGAAACACCCATCAAACTGCTGGAAATCAGAAACCATAATCTCGCCAGGATGTGGTGAAATGAAGCACATTTTGAAACATTATTTTCTAGCAGAGTTAATTTTTAAAGTGTTAAAATTAGACTATATCTTAAATTACTATAAAAATGTTTATTTTTACACACTGCAAAAAATGGTGAGTCAAATTGACTCTCTCCAAAATAGGCTCTACGGGACTACAAAAACTGAGTCAAATTCGACACAGCCGGAGTTATGCGGAATTCGCGTTATATAACTGGGGCAGCCTGGAACACGTTTTGTTTCTATTACAATAGCGCGCAACATTTTGTCTGTCGTTGATCCGCTACCAAGTTCAAAAACATTGAATTGTCTGCTATCCTGATGTAACATTCAATGTTTGTAGTGCAATATCATATGATATTCCAAATATTTTCTGCTCTCTTGGATCGGCCAGTGATTGAAAATGAAACTTTTTGAGAATGAGATCATATGACATGTTTGAAAATGTCTGCACATTTGTGGTAAACTAGCCTGAATGTCCTGTAGAATTTCATATGATACTAATATGTGACATTTAAATTATTCGTCCTTAGGAGTACATTTTGGGAAAATTTTCGCCAGAAACCAAAACGTAGGAGCTAATTCAGCTTTCAAAATCATTTAATGCTGCATTATCTGACTTTTTACTGTTTTATTAGTGTGCAAAAACTGCACTGTCCTACACAATATCACATGATATTTAGTAGAATTTTGGATATCATATGATTTTCGCGTAAATATCCCGCGGTATCATGGGACATATTGCTATTTGTATACGATGGTCGCATGAGATCTGAGATTTGTAAGCCAATATCATGTGACATTCACATTTTGTATTACTCGCTATTTAGTTCACAAAATGTTATGTTGACGTCGAATCAACATGGGACAAAACGTGTCAAGGTTTGCCCCAGTTATAACGTGAACCCCGCATTAGACGTGCGATTCACTGAGTCGAATTTGACTCTGGCGGAGTCGAATTTGACTCAGACTGTGTTGTCCCGGAGTGCGTAATTTCGGAGAGAGTCAATTTGACTCACCATTTTTTGCAATGTAGTACGCAGTTCAGGAATGAAAGGTAATTTTCAATTAATTTCATACAATGTTCAAATTCGCTTATGATAGAAAGTAGAAACAAAAACATTAATTTCATTCCAGTATACGTCGAATGACGTCCATCACCAGGATTTGACTGGGTCCGCAAGTTAATTACTTGGAATAGTGAGCCATTCTACCATCGTTTTGCACGAGAATAGTTGTGGCTATTGTATTTTTGTATATATAAACTCGAGACATAAATTTCTTGAATCCCAGACTTTCGTTTGTAAAAATTTCCCTATGTCTAAAAATTTTCAGACTGTTAAGTGTGCAAAATTAAAGACTTTATTTCGCAAACGATTAAGACAAATATTTCTTAATTATTCAGGTTTTACTATTTTTTAAGAAGTCTTACAAACTAAGATTCGATCGGGAACACGTCTTCAAAATTGGGAGCTAACGCTCAATCAAATTCTCTATTTTTACAACTAAAATCTTGTACGGCGGGGACCCCTCTTCGCGGTGTGGTTACAATGGGAGGTAAGGATGGTGGCTGCTTCGGCCTTGAAATATCATTAAAATAAGTATGCAAATATTAACACTAATACAATGGTCAGAGTCAGATTTATGTGAGTTAAAGGGAATATCTTTATAAAATATCTGGAGAAATGAAAAGAACGCCACTTCTACAAGCTTCAAATTTTTTCCGACCTGTAAAAAGACTGGTTTACCGCAATCAAGTACTTACTTATTGGCTATACGTAGGTATAGTGGTATACCCATGTTGCTGCCCCGATAAATACATTTTTAATTATTTTTGCTTTTTGAAGGTTTCGTGTATAAAGCAGTAATAAAACTAAGGCCGGCGTGTATTTTTGATACAGTTTCGCTAGCGTACCAGCAGTATATACCTAAAATTTGCAAACAAAACTAGATTATAATTGGTAGTTATTTAAAAACATATCAATAGCAAATTTAAGATACTATTTGAAGAACTTCAATTTTAAATGCCTGATCAAACCCTGTCATAAAAGTGAAAGCAGATGCATTTATTACATAAAAGAATACCGAAATTTGAAAAGCATTGTGTATATAGAAAATTTTAATATACCTCATACTGTTATTGTAATATCGTATAATATCAAGTAGCATTTTCACACCTGTCATAGTATAATAAAATACAAAGGCGACGAACATACGAGGCAGAAATCCAAGCCAAAGTGTAATTCCAAGTGTAAGCTTATGACTATAATGCCCTAGCATCGTGTAAGTTGTAAATCGTGCACAGCAAAAAATGGTGAGTCAAATTCAACTCAATTTGACTATGACGGAGTCGAATTTTGACTCAGTTTGTGTAGACAGGAAAAGCCTATTTCGGAGAGAGTAAATTTGACGCACCATTTTTTGCAGTGTGGGTTGTCTTCAAATAAAATGTGCTCGGTGAATAAACATTGTGAAACAGCACTAGCGACTTTCGCAAGTAAACAATTTTACTGTATATAAAGCTCGCTATAATTAGTATTAGAAGCACTTCCGTTCTTGCTAATGGCATAAACTTCAGCTCTCATGGAATTTCATCTGTAAAGAGATGGCAGTGCGAGCCAGAGGCTGACTGCTACAGGCAACTTTAAACAGCAAAGATTTTGTTTTAGGGCTGTAAAAGTTGTAACTTTAAACAATGACTGGACTGCATAGACAAAATATTGATTTGATCCCCTGTTAGTTAAGTCAATTTTGGACTTAGTCAGGTAACAGACATAATAATTTTAATCAACAAAATTTCTGTTATATTGACAGTGTCAGGAGGTACTAACGGTCTCATTTCAAAGTATACCGCTAGTAGCAATGCGCAAAGACTTCACGAAATATTTAGCATTTTGTAAAATTAAAATGCGTGTTGAAGTTCTTCGTATAAATGTCAAATCGTGTCAACCCAAGGTCTCGAACTTTCTGTCGCAAATTTTGCAAAAATTTTGCATAATTTAAGACCGCTTTGACGTTGTTCGCTTTGGCCGCATCGCCATATATTTCGAACTTCCGATTCCAACAAAATATGAGCAGCTCCATTAAATGTTTCGTAAATTTGTAGCTTTCGTTTCAGTTCTACTTAAAATATGTTAGGAAAGAATTTGAATGCCGTTACTTTAAGGTTTTGCTGGGGGTGCAAAGAGAAAAGAGCTGTTTTGCGATTTTGTAACTATCTTTCATTCCGATGGCGTTTATAGCCAATTTAAAAACTAAGTCAGGATAATTGTGTAGCTAGTGGTATTAGATCACATTAAATTTTGCTTTCTGTGATTCAATTAATTATAACATTTAGATATTTGCATGTAATGGTACAAATATTCATTTTTAATGCATATAAACATAGCTGGTGCACTTTATTGTTCATTTTCATTACTATTTGATGTGGTTGAAAGTCCAGGATGTCTGGTAGGTCAATTTTGTTGATCAGTTGTTGAGCTACGATAGCTCACTGCTATCGGGCTTGTAAAGTGCATATATGGTTGTTATTTGTTTGCTCATTAAATTGTCTCTGTCTTCCTAGTGAAGTAGCCAAACTCAGGACATTGTATATACATTGTTTTCGGCTGTCTTGCATTGTTTAATCGATGGTTTTAGACCCTCATTCGGCATAGTGGGACAATCAGGGAACATGATTTTTGTAAAAATTTTGGTATATTTGTACTTAGCTAAACATAGAGATCCTAAAAATATATAATTTGTAATACCGAGGTCGAGCTAAGCACAAATACACTAAACTTTTCAACTTTTCACAAAAATCATGTGACTGCATTTCATCCCACTTGCCGAATATGCGCGTAGGTATTATTGTAGCAAAAATACGTATCAAAAATTATACAGTACCAAATAGTGTTTCAACGATTCGAAAACTGACACGTCAGGGCTCTCCGTCGTCCTCAATAATGCAGAAGCTACTTACGCCGGATACTTGTTACTTATCATGATTTGATAAACTGTTTTTAGGTTTCGAAGATGATTTTGTACCGTATAGTTCAGATCAAACAAACGGCAGTCGGTCCGGAGTTTTACACATGAGGTGGGTGCCTGTTCACTATTTATATGTGTTAGTGTGTTGAGGAATTTTCAGCGTTTGTCTTCGGAAAAAGGTGGTGTTTTAATTTTTATCAAATTTTAGTAATAACCATTTTGGAGAGTGTTCAACACAGTCTGTGCCAGAACGGATCAAAAAACCAACGCCTCCACCGCGTACTCGTCTTTCTGCGCAGCGTTCAGAATCGTTTTCAACACCTGTCTCACCGTCTCATTCAGTTCAAGCGAAATATTTGGAACTTCGTCAAGCTTCAAATCGTAACACTCTGTTGATTGAACACATATTACAACGACGTGAACAAGAATTTGTTTCATATTTGGAATACAGGTGTGTGGAATGCTACATTAGTATTGTCTGAAGTACGCAGGCAGCAGTTGCTTGAGAGCTCAGGAGTGGCAAGTTGGAAATTTTAAATTGAGATCAGTCTAGAATCAGTGGCTGAAATAAGGAAATACTTTATCAGAATGGTTTAGGCAAGCATTGTTGAACACCCATGATTTAATGGTTGGTTAGGAAATGAAAAATTGAAAGGTTTTGAACTGCGTATGATTGCAAGTAGAAATCAATAATAGCTGCTGTTTAGTTTACAGATCATCAATTTTACAGGCCAGTAACATTCGGACACTGTACAGTATTATATTGCTGCTAAATTTGCCTTAAGCAGTATAGGTTTGTGCTGTTGTCGACACTTGAGAGACGAAAAATTATGTGCCGAAAAAGTCGAAACAGAAATTTGATTCATTGCCAAGGAATAGTAGTATATATACTGTAGAATTAGCGCATAAGCTTACTTTATAAACATATGCAGCGTGGTGTGCAGCATAGGCAGACAGGATTTTGTAAAATTAAACCCTTGCGGTTTGCATACTTTCCTTCGAAATTGCGTAATTCCTGTGTAGCTCCTTGGCTATATTGTATGTACTGTGTATAATTCACGTTTGCTAAGTTAAAAACTAATTTTGTGATCTGTAGGGTATTTGTTGGAACGTTCAACGTAAATGGGAAATTGCCGAAACAGTCAGAATCATTAATACCTTGGCTTCAAGCGGCGGTTTCCGCAAATCCACCTGATATCTATGCTGTAGGGTAAATCGTTTAGTTAGCAACCTGATATATGGTTTCTAAAAATAGACATTTGCTCAGGTATTCTCTTTTCGGGTGTTCTTCGCGTAACAGTTTTGTGAAATTTTTTCATTCAACACTAACTTTGGTTGGATATGATAGAAGTACGTAAATTAGGAGGTCATTGTGTATTAAAATCTATGTCTAGCATAAAATTATAGCAATTACTTAACAAATTGGACGTCATCAAAATGTATCAAATTTGGAGCCTTTTCTTAAGTAGAGCTTGCCAGTATATGACGGGGTCAAGTTTTAGTCGTAAATATTGTAGTTTGGTTGGTTGAAAACGTAACATTAACTGGTAATGTGTTTCGATAGCCACTTTGAAACTATTGGACCTTGTTGGAAGCTAGAGACTTACAACAAATTATGTAGGATACTTCTCAAATGGAAATAAGATTTACTTTTTATTTTGCTGTTTAGGTTTCAAGAACTGGACAATAGCCAACAAGCGTTTGTGTTCGGGACAACACCAAATGAAGACGAATGGTCTCATGCTGTCGAGGATGCACTGCACAATGGAGCAACATATTATGAGGTTTTAGAATTGTATTAAATTTTAAGTGATATAAATTATGCAAGCATATAATTGAGCGAAGCTCGGAGTTTCGCGAAGCGTTTTATGTTTTGTACTTGGGGGTCGAAAGGTGGATGTCCGTCCGTCCGTCTGTCCGTCTGTCCGTCCGAAAAGAATCTCAAGAACGGTTGAACCGATTTTGATAAACTTTTTTTGTTTGAAAGCCCATTATCCTGGGGTGTTAACCTCGCATTGGGGTTTGAAAATTTTAAGCCGTTTATTAGCTACAGGCAAGTTTGCATAATTAATTAAGCCTAAATTAGGACTTTCCACAATATTTCACTAATTATTACAGTTAGAAGCCATGTAATTTTAGCATTAAAGGGTTTTTGGGTGCGAGGAATCTGCGTAGACTGTTTACAAATCTCCAAAACGGATAATTGAGCAGTTAGCTAAAAGATAATGCATATTAGCATAGTTTATAAGCCTAAATTACGACTTTTTAAATTATTTCAATAATTATTAAGGTTAAAAGCAATATAATTTCAGCACTAAAGCGTTTTCGGGTGCGAAATCTGAATAAATTGTCTACAAACCTTTAAAGGCAATTATCGAATAGTTAGCTAATAGATAATTTGCATATTACCTTAATTGCTTACGTGTGTTCGAGCTTCGCTCAATAAATGTAGTCCCACTACGACTGGTATATAGTGTATTATGTAGTGGGAGTATGTCTTTGAACGTATTTGCCATCCGAATTTGGTCTTGGTTCAAAATAAAATTGCTAATTGATTCTTTTATGCTCGGAACCGCACTAATATTGTATCATATGCAGGGATGGGCAGTCTCAGTTTAAAAACGAGACCGAGTCCGAGAGCGAAATCGAGACCGAGACCTAGCTAGCGATACTGGCCAAGAAAAGTCTCGGTTTCGGACAATTTTTGGTCATCACCGAAAAAATATAAATTTCAAAATAAATTATTTCTAATGCTTTTTTCGTAGTTTTTTTCTGTATTTTATAGTTTTTTGTGATCACTTACTTCAACAATACAGCCATACATTTGCTGAATTCTCGACTTCTTGTCTCGGTTCCAAACTACCGATACTCAAAAAAGCGGAACTGAGACTGAGACCGAGACTGAGATCAAAACCTGCCAAATACCAAGACTTTCCGAGACCGATACACCCATCCCTTATCATTTGGCACCACGTTCAGTTTGAATTGATGTTTTTTGGTCTGCCAAATACCGAGACTTGCCGAGACCGAGACATCCATCCCTTATCATATGACGCCCCGATCAGTTTTGAGTTGATGGTTTTTTGGCCGCCTTGCTTTGTTTCAATCGTAAATTTTATAAAAATCGATGCATGTAAGTTTTTGAAACTATACAGCTGATATAAATTTAATTTGAATTGATGTAAATTTTAGGTGAAAAGAATACGTCTAATCGGTATGTATCTTCTGATATATGCGAAAACTAGTTTGCGTGGTAAAATATCTGAAGTTGCGGCCGCTTGTGTTGGAACGGGTCTTTTGGGAAGAATGGTTAGTTATCATTTTTGAATTTTTTACTTCTGTCTGTATTTCTGTGGCTTTTTGCTAGCCCAGTCTTTAGTTTGGGGCTTTTTCGGCAGGGACTAATGAACTAATAATTTGTGTATATAATACACCAGTCGAACAATTAATGTTTAAAATATTTTGTAGGGTAACAAAGGCGGTGTTTGTGTGAGCATGAAAATTAATGACGGTAGCATTTGTTTTGTTTGTTCGCATTTTGCTGCTCATTTTGATGAACTCGATAGAAGAAATCAGGTAAGGGTTGTTAAATTTGTATTTATATGTATATTTGTGCATTGTTTGTAGAAAGTGTTTAATTAATGGCTGTTGTACACTTTCCTCAGTTATACGCTTAGGTTAGGTTTAGGAACGGTTTACAGACATGTGCCCTAGCATTTCCCTAAATTTTTCTCTGACCCTATTTTTGCGTTAAATGAGTGGGAGAAGTGAACAACGGCAAAACATTTGTTATCACTAACAGCTTGCAGGTTTGTTTCGCTTGTTTGTGAACCTATCCCTACCAAGCTTTATTATAGTATATATATTATATATGTTTGAAAGTACAGGCTTCAGCTGTGCATTTATATACATGTATATTGCACTAAACTTTTGTTAGCAATAGAATATTTCTCACATATACAGCTCTTGTAGCGAGATGCTTCAATCACTACGTAGCTCAGTTGTTATAATGGTGCACCGTGAGTCCGTACGTCTTTCGTTCGAAGCACGTGGTATTAGCAAAATTTTTCGTAGAAGTGCACGTACGTCTTTCGTTCGAAGCACGTGGTATTAGCAAAATTTTTCGTAGAAGTGCTGTACATTGTGTGGCATTTATTTAGAAGTAAGTTAAAGCTGGAAATTAATTGTTCATGTATTGTTGTATATAATCGGTTTCGGTGGTAAACGTAAATTTTTCAAGAATTTGTCGTCGAGATTCGTAAGAATTGGTTTTAAATTTCTAGGACTTCCATGAAGTTTCGAAGCTTGTTGCTGTCTGTGATATGCCGGCTGTGTCTCGTACAGTTTATGATCACGAGTGAGTTTATATGCTGTTTTTGTCTTAGCTTAAACTATCTGCGCTCTAGGCTAAATGAGTTATTAGTAATGTTCTCATCAAAATAATTGAAAATTTCAATTCATTTTTAACTTTGACATTGTTTTTGCGGTGAAATCAGGTCCATCCATGTATGTATGGTAAATAGCTCGCTCGCTCGAATAATTTAAACGATAAATTATTAAACCTGCGATTAGCTAGTGTTCAGCGTATTATGCAAATTGACGCATAGCAAGTTTATGCTAAAAGTCAAGGCTTTTTTCCTTTTGTGATTAGTACCGATATGCCTTGCCACTTTTCTGTTGATGAATACAAGAATCCATCTGTGGTTTTATAGAACGTAAACATTTGTACTATAATCTTTGCTACGCTCCAGGTAATAGAATTTTGACGGAAATCATGGGTAGCTTAACATCTGCAATTTTAATTCTAAATTTTAACACAAATGTAAACATTTTAGGCAGTGTAGGGTAGTCTTATTTGAATTGTTGTAGCATTGTGATATGGCTGGGCGATCTTAATTACCGGCTGCAACACGAAAATGGTAAAAGTGCTGATTATAGCTTCGTCAAGCTCAGATGCCAACTGAACGACTATGTGCCGTTGTTAGCTCTTGATCAAGTAGGTAGTATTATTGTGCCGGATTTGGATATTATTTAAGTGCATATTTCGATGAAAATTAACGTTTTGTTCATGAAAAAATCATGCTGTGCTGCTGTAATGTCATATGACTTATTTATTAATGTGTAAATAAGTTTTCAAGGTGTGGAATTTTAGCTGAAGCTGGTTCAAGTGAGCGGACAAGCATTTGTTGGTTGGAGTGAAGGCCGACCGCTGTTTATGCCAACGTATAAATATGATCCTGGAACGGATAATTTTGATACAAGGTAAGTGCATTTTTGTTTGGTTAAATTTGTTTCATTTCAGGGGATTTTGGTTTGAAAATAGCCCTGGCCGGCGTATAAATTAATTTTTAGGTCATGATTAGGAGCTTTTGACCACATGAACGGTGAAGCTGGGAGTGTTCTGCCAATGGCAGTAGTTTTAGCAGTTATCCAGAAATGTTTTGGGTTTGTACACATAGAAGCGAAAGATGAATTTGTGAAATACCAACTCAAGCTCCGAATTTGGTTGGAATTTTTGTCATATAACGTAAGTTATAAGTACTGTGTAAAATATTGTGTTTCTTCTTTTCAAGCGTAAAAATATTTTGTGATTTACTGCGTTGCCTCCATTAACAAGAAAATAGTAGTTTTTTAAGTATATTTAGAAATAGTGTACCGGGGAACGTTCAAGGGTACAAGCCCCCTATGAGATTTTTGTTCGGGTATGGTAGACATTTTTTCATTGGGTGATGCAAGGAACCTCCCATCTTGAAACTTTTGTTGAATGTGTACATTTAGTGAACAGCATAATGTTTCTGCTGTGTGTTGTATATGCCGACGTAACAAAGCCAACTTTCCCACTATACTTATAAATACAAAAACAAAAAGCATAGGATAGCGACACTTTTAAGTTGGGAATTCCAAGTTTAAGCAAAAATTTGCTGAGAATAAAAAATGCCGAAAAATTCTTCCCCGGGATTAACTCCGGGGGATTTCCCAAAAAACACTCGTTACTCGAGATTGGATTAGTGTAATTGATTTAAACTTGACTTGGTACTAAACTGAAACGCTGTCTACATGTGTTGGATTTGGTTGATTTGTGTGCTTAGTGTTAAAGAACTATTGTTTTTGTTTACAAATTTAAATTATCATACGCGTACTATTCTTTGGCGAGTTTCGTTGTGGTATTTAAGTAGACGTAGTAGCTTTAGGATAAACAGAGTAGTATTTATTATTCCAGTTACTTTAAACCAAAGTTCATGTTTTATTGTATGTATTTCCATGCAATGTAGAAGTATAGTTTCCTTGTTACGCAGATCAGTATGGAATTAGCATTGGCGTAGGCAGGATTTTGGAAAGGGGTCACGTTCTATGAAAATTTGTAAGGATGATTCTTATGTTACGTATTACGAAACCTACGCACCTATTCTATTGTTATTTTTTGTTTTGGTTTATTTTTGTTTTTATTTTTAGTGAAAAGTGTCGCGTCCCAGCTTGGTGTGATCGTATTCTGTGGTATGCTGAAGCAGCTGAAATTAAACAACTGCAGTACAATAGTGTTCCTTCACTGAGAATTAGCGACCATAAGCCTGTGTTTGCCGAATTTAAAGTTAAAGTAAGAAATTTTTTTAATTAAAAGAATGCAAATTGTATAAATTTAAAATTCCAGTTTGCTGATAGCCAGTGTCATCATTGAAATCAACTTTAAATGGAGACTGAGATTTTTGTTGCATCTTTTTCAATAACTACTGTTTTGTTCGTCCAGGCTTCGTGTTTGACGGTCCAGGAGTTGTTGCTGTTTGGTGAATTGCAACGCTTTTTTTCTTGCAGCTATTTTTCTTTTCGCAGCGTAATCAATTGTAAACCGAGAATTGAGTTTGACTGATGACGGGGACATTGTTTTTTGAACTTACTCCGAATTGATTGCTGAGGGTATTGTTTGACAGATGAGAAACATCGATTCAAAGAAGTACAAGGCGGTGTATAGTGAAGCAATTAAAGAAGCCGATCGGCTCGAAAACGAATATCTGCCTCAGATTAAACTCAACGCAACTGAAGTTTGTTTTTGATTTATTTTTGTCATTTTTTTATTCTTATTTGGTCCTGTTACAGATACGGGTTTTATGTACCTTTTAATATAAATAATTATAAAACGATACTATATTGTGGGTGCCTAAGGTGGTTTTTTGTAATCTAAAATGGATCGACTATGTTGGCTTGGTTCAGTAGACCAAACGCAGTCATAGACAGAATATTACGAGCACTTCAAATTGTGTTCGCATTAACTCTGTTCGTGACTGTGTCTACGGTTTGACAATGATTGTTTTTGGCTGTTTTCAGTTCGCATTCGGTCAAGTTAAATTCAATGAACCAAAGATTGAAATTTTGAACGTAACCAACGTTGGTCAGGTAAGTGTCATTTTTTCATTATTTTGTAGATTTTTCATCGTAATTTCTGTTGGTCACCAACAAAATAGGGTTTCCCAGTTAGAAGTTACAAAAATCAGTCGTTTTCTTGTAGAATATACCGAAATACTATAAGACTGCTTGCAATTAATTGTTGATGTAACGAGTAATTGTAGTGTACTGGACTTCTATATTCTGCTACGCTCGATTACCTATTTTCCTTCCAATATCTGTTGGCAACGTTTTCTGTTATTGTTAACCAGTGCATTTTATCGATATTTTCAGCTGCCAGTTATTTATTCGTTTAACCCAAAACCGGATACTGATCGGCCGTGTCCTGTTTGGTTGATCATTGAACCTGCGACCGCAAGGATTCCGCCAGGTACATAAGTATTTAGCAACGGATATGTGTTCTGCTCCCAAGTTATACCTAATGCGTTCTCTTAAAACAGGTGATAGGTCTTGTAACTACAGTCACCGATACAATTAAGTTCGCTGCAATCATGGTTGCGTCTGTGGTCGCAGTTTTACTATCGCGGTAGAATCACGTCTAGAGACGTGATTGCAGCCGCGTCTCAAACCGCGTTGTAACCGAGTTTACAAAACGATTGAAGAATTTAATACTAACAATCATAGCAGTTGTATCGATCATGGTCACAGCACCCATGAGCCCATCAAATGGCGTTTGCGAACGATTGCGTCCAAGAAACGCGCAATCGCGATCAGAGGATGTTACACTTAATTCTGTCGGTGATTGTAGCAGATTAGGAAAATAAAAGTTTTACGAAAACTTGTCCAAAATTTACTACCTAGACAGGTGTGTGAATTTCGTGCAGCATTTAGCCCCGTTGGTGGAATATTTTGTAAAGGGAACTATCTGGAAAGGGCGAGGCAAAAATGTTTTGTTGGTTCTAATACTTATGTACGTAGAAGTCTAAAGGTTTTTGGCATTTTTGCAGTTCTATCAACGTAATCATATCTTCCGGTATAAACCGGTATATTGTGTGAACTGAAATTGTGCTAAATATTATTCTTTGGGTTATTTTCAAATTCAGGATTACAGTTTTTGATCTAAATTTGTCAGGTGAAACGTTTTCGATCAGTTTACAAATTGTTGTTGACAAAGAAGCAGTGTGGAATTTGCTGCCAACAATAAAGCATCTACAAGACCCGTTTGTTTCTGGTTTGAGCAAAGGGAAACGTGGTGCTGCCCCTCATTCTTCCACCGGTGACACAAAATCGGCGCCAGCTCACAATTTGATTATGCTGGACGATATTTTAATATTTCATTTGGCTGGCGGTAAAGATTGCTTCATCTCTGTTACCGGGCAGTATGTAATTAGTTCGTTTGGGCAACATATTGAAACACTGGTTCCTGTTACGGCGATGGCAGGGAAGTGTGCCCAAGCGCAGATTGGAGCCCGCGACAAGTCTCGTGGTAGTGTTGCAACTGGATTACTGATTGATTTGGTAAGTTTTAGGGAATGGGTGGTTTCGGTGGTTTATGTGTGATTGCAAGTTGAAGTTTAACGTTAGGCTTACCCGAGTGTTGTGGCGATAAACCCACGAACAGCGCTTGTACATTTACGCGTGGTACGACCGGTTGTAAAAATATCAGATAGTGAATTTTTTTATCGGAACCTTGTATGAGCCGAATACTACATATACATCAAAAATAACGAAATGCGGTCTAGACTACCGTTGTACACAATTTGTGTCTACAAGAATTTCTGTTTCAAATGTATACTGAAATAATGTAAAAACCAAACCTTCTAATAATATTCAATTGATATTATTCTCTCGCAAGTTACACTTTGGGTATATGTTGTGAATTTGGACTTATGTGCGACGATCTGTGTTGATATTAGAATAGATAATTAATATTAATGATATTTTAGGGTGATTCGTCTGTAGACTCAGTTTCGCGAGTAAAACAAAGAACATCAACAATACCAAATCAAATTTTGCGACTAGTTGGCCATCTCGAACAGTATGGTCTGCGCGAGGTTTGTACTTTAAGCTGTGTTTGAACAGTGTATCTACACAGCAATGATAATATGTCGTGTTATTTCTTATTCCTGCAACAAGTGGTGATTGAATTTTATTTCTACATTTGTTGCAGTCACTTATAGGTATATATCATTGTGTAATGTACATTTGAACACCGAACCGACGGATTATAACTTGTCCGTTTGCATCATATCGTAGCTATCATCCGCTGGGCGTCAACGGTACACTTACGTAATTATTTTCAATATTGTGACTAAAAAGTGAAAGGACCGTTCTTGTTGGAAAAAGGCGGTTTATGGTTTTGAATTTGTTCAGTATGTTTTTAAGCATCCTACATTTTGTGTGGCTTAAAAGTGGTTTATTTTGTTTTTAGCCTGATTTGTTTGTACAGTGTGGACCGCAAGCGGAATTCGGTGCAATACGCGATTGTCTTGACTCTGATAATGATAAACAGAAGCTTCGTAAGTGTAATTTCGTTGCCACATCAGTGCCAGTAAAACTGCTTCATGACATTGAGGGAACCCTGTGGAAAATCCGCTATCGGTTAAGTATATATATACTACTGTATGATTATGTAAAACCAAAATATGGAAGATACTGACGTGCATACAATACCGGGATAAGACGTTACAATGATCGTGTGGTTGTTGTTGTTGTTTGTTGCCAACGTCAGTGTTCAAGTCAGAGCTTGAGGAACGCTGCAGCGGCTATGGGGTCCGTCCACAGACTTTCCACAGTGAGGCTGGTGGTGTTTTTTGTGCAGTTGAATAGATGCTCTGAATCATGTGGTGTACTGTTGCATTGGGGGCAGCGATCTTCTCCTTCGCTAAGTTTGGCCAGGTATGAGTTGAGGATACGACAGTGTCCAGTGCGTAGCTGCGCAAGCGTCCGTCTGGTTTTCCTTGGTAGGTTTTTCTCTTGTTCGCTGATTGCTGGAGGTTTTCTGCCGAGGACCGAATTCATCTTGTAATTGCGGATTGTTTTTGCAACTGCATCGGTGTGAATTGCCTTTATGCCTTTCTTCACTCGGTCATCATTGATGGTACCATCTTCTTCAAGCAGGTGTCCGATGTTGTCTTTGTAACAGTTGATGCCAGGTTTTATACGTGCTCTCGGAGGTCGGAGTCTCCGCGTTAGCTCATGACATGGGTGTGCAGGGTGATGGCACATGAGGGTGTACTGTTGAGCTAGCATGGTCGTGTGCTGCTTGACGGGCAAGAATTGGGCTTCGCGATGGAGATCATGGATGTCCGACATCTTATAGCAGCCGGTTGCAATTCTGAGTGCAGTGTTCTGCGCTTTCTGCATTTTCTCCCAATGCGTGGGCTTGATGACTGGCGCCCATGCGGGGCAGCAGTAGTTGATAAGAGACTGACTGATGGCTTTGTACGTCTGTAGCAGAGTCTCCTTGTCACAACCCCAGTCTGTGCCCGTAAGCGCTTTTAGTACAGCATTCCGTTGATTCACTTTTGCGGATACGTTGCGACAGTGTTGACCAAAACAAAACGTTGTGTCAAGCGTCACCCCGAGTATCTTTGGCGTTTTGTTGAGTGGAAGTAATTGACCATCCATGAATACCTGAGGGTGAAGTTTGGCCTGGGAAGTGTGTGAGGTGAACAGAGTCACCGAGGATTTGCTTGCTGAAACCAGGAGATTTTTCGCTTTGAAGAAACGAGAGACTTCTTCCAGGTAGCCGTTGATCAAGCGCGTGAGTGCACCAATGTCGGTACCGCTGGCATATATGCTGATATCATCGGCATAGCTCATAACCTTAACACCCTGTGGAGGTTGCGGTAGGTCGCTCATGTAAAGATTGAAGAGTACCGGTGACAATACACCGCCCTGAACCACTCCTTTAGAGATTTTGCGGGAACTGGAGCAGTATTCACGGAACACTCCTTTAGAGATTTTGCGGGAACTGGAGCAGTATTCACGGAACTGCACTTTCGCTTGGCGTCCATTAAGGTAGTTGATAGCCCAGCGTCGAATAGATGTCGGAGTGCCAGCCAGGTTAGCAATTTGTGTTGCTAAGCAGCAGTGATCCACTGTATCGAACGCCGATGTTAGGTCTAGTGCGACAAGTATGGTGCGATGCGGAGGGCACCGCTGACTGAAACCTTCTGCAACGTCGTTGACTAGATTGAGAACACCCGTGCATGTAGAATAACGTTTGCGAAAGCCATGCTGCGTAGGTTGTATGGGTATGCTGCTTGCAATGTAAGGTAGCAGCACGCGTTCCAAGATTTTTGCAGGACAGCAGAGTAGGCTGATTGGCCGCCAGTTCTTTCCAACACTGATGTCTTTACCCGGTTTCGGAAGCGGGATGATATTTGAGTTTCGCCAAATGCTGGGTATACGCGATGTACTGATGCTGAGATTGAAGAGCGACTTTAGGTAGGTGCGCGCCGATGGGCCTAGATGTTTTAAATGCAGGTTGGTTATGCCATCAGGGCCAGCTGCTTTGCTGGCTTTACATTGGCGAATTGCCTTGTCAACTTCAGTGACCGTGAGAACTGGTGCATCTGCTAGTGGTAGTTGGCGCATCTTCCTTAACATCTGACGTTCCTTGACACAACCGAGAACATGACGCTTGTTTGGTACATACTGCTCACAGAACCTATTAGCAATTTTGCGTGGGTCGCAGTATACTGTATCGCCAAATGATACTCCTTGTTTAGGGGGCGGATGGCTTTTGCCCTGCAGCATCTTGACTGTGCGCCAAAGGGTGCTTAGGTCTGTCGCATGTGTGATACTGTTCATGGTATCTCGCCATTTCGCTGTACGCTGATCCCTGTTTGCTGATGATATTGCTTGGTTGAGGACATCGATTCTGGGGTCAGATGGAGATGTTGCCCGAATTCTATCACGCTCTGTCATAAGTTCGATCGTTTCTCGGGATGGACGGAACGGATTGAACTTGATGCGCCTGCCCTGGGGAATATAGAGTTTGGAAACATCTAGCAGTACCGTGTTGAACTTTTCAACGCCCATCTCAATATCGGTAGGCGGTGGTTCGTTGCGCAAGGCTGCTTCACAGTGGGCTTCAAAACGGCACCAATCCGCCTTTTTGAAGTTTATGAAACATCGCTTGTTGCTGAATTGTTGCGATATTGAAAGGCGGATGCTTATTGTAATTGGTAGATGATCGCTGCTCATTTGGGCAGCGACCGACCAATCAGCTGACAGAGCTAGATTTTCTGTACATAATGACACGTCAGGCGAAGTAAACGACCCGTTTGCAGGCATTCGCGTGGGTAGATCTTCATTCAACACGACCAAGTTCGAATCTACCAATTCCTCGGATATTAGCTCGCCTTTGGCATCCGAGTTGCATCTGGTATCCCACAATTCATGATGTGCGTTGAAGTCGCCGACGAGTACCGTGCTATTAGAGTTAGTAAGATGCTTGATTGTCGCTTTAAACCCAGGAGGACATGACGATTGTGGCGCGATGTATACGTTGATAATGTTGATGGTCGTATTTCCAATATGAACCGAGATACCTTGTTGTTCGATGGTGGGGTCTGCAGCAGGAAGAGCCATGGCCGAGAACGTGATGTCTTCTTTGAGGAGCATTGCTATGCCCCCACCGGATTTTATTTTTCTGTCTTGCCGTATGCATGTCCAGCCAGGTGTGCTGATCTCGGCTTTGTCGTGCAATTTAGTCTCCTGGATGCAAGCAATCATGATGTTAGCTCTCTTCATGTAGAATAGTAGTTCGTCGAGCTTGGACCGTATCCCATTGCAGTTGTATTGGAGGATGTTGAAGCTGTTGTTATCGTTGTTCATAGTGCGCAGGGTGAGTTTTGTGGTGTAATGGTAGCATGCATGTTTTGTATTAGCGGAACAGGTCGGACGTTTGATGCACGGTGTAGTCTTTAGTTTCGACAAAAGTTGTAAAACGAGTCATCCAGAATGTACACAAGTTCCCGTGAACAACCATCAATTAATTTCGATTTTCTAGCTGGAAGCATCCATTCAGTCACTTTTGCGTTGATCACGTTTTTGGACTCATTGCCTCAAAGTATCATTCCTTCGGCTATCGCTGAACGTTATTTTCATTCGCCTGTCAGTCAACCTAGTTTTATAACGGTCAGTGAATTACTTAGCTTCGGTTAACTTAGAGTTTCTGTAACGATTACATTTTATCGAGCACAAGAACTAGAACAGCAATTTGTTTTTCGCTGAAATAAGAACTTGAACTGGTATGCACGATCTCGTTTAATGGAATTTCAACAAAAATTTCGGTAGAACCAAGATTTCAATCACATTTTTGCTTTTAGTCTAATTCTAAACGGTTATGCTTTCTATCCATTCAGATCATTCGAGGTCTTTTCGAAGCTGGCTTATGCCGGCTATCAAAATATTTAATTCTGTGATTGTTAATGTGAAACACGATTATACAATAGCAAACGCATAATGCATCGGTTTACTCAGTCGCGACTTTGGTGTGCGTATTTTTCTGTTTTGACACAATATTTATATTATGTATATTTTGTTTTCAGGTCTCGTCTGAACTCCCCGTTTATAAATATGACATCTTTGTGTATTTGTTGTTGTTTCTCAATAAAGTATTGCAGCACGCAGACAGTAATCAGTCAAGTCCGGAAATATTAGGTAAGACTTTGTTGCGCTGTGTGTATCGTATAATCGCACTGTGGTGAAAAAAGAGTTGATGGTTACGCTAGACAAGAGTATGCAACGTTGACTGTAATATTTTGTAATTTTGTCCGAGACGGTAATAATTATACTTTATGGTGATTTTAAACTGGTCTCTCTCTCCCTGCTTTTTAGGGGGCTTGCCCCGAGGTTGAATCTGGGGTAAATTTGTCTATTCACATGTAATAAACTGAATGCTACCTCGTTGATTTTTAGGCATATGGTGTCACGCAAAATGTGGCCCATACACGTATATTACATTAGTTGCTACTGCTGTAGTATCAAAATTAAGTTCGTTGCTGCGCTAGTCATAGACTATGTATTTTTTACGGCAACAACGATTTAGAATTTTAATGCCCTACACTCTGAGAAAATGTGAGGATGGGGTATCAACCTGGGAAACGACCAAATTTGGTGGAATTGGCAGTGTAAGGGCCCCCGCACAAGCACTACTACCAGGAGGAACCCAGACTCGATAGCGTTATTTCAATCGTTTTATTTTTATTACTTTGTTGCAGCTTCGGTATTCGGCCCAGTGTTATTCCAACCGCCGTCAGAAATTTCAAGGAAAACCAAATCGTTTAGTCGACATCGTTCTGTATCAACGCAATTCCTTTCACAATTGTTGAAATGTGACTGGGTCGCGCAATTAAAACTCAGTGACTGAATTTGATTGTTTTTTAAATAACAAAGCAAGCTTGTTTTTTACAGCGTTGGTATATGTAAAGATCAGAGACAGGACGTTTTTTGCGGGACTGCAATAGAGTAAGATTAGGCTTTAGATTATTTTTGTTTAAACTGAGTTATAAGCTCATTGTTACACATAGGCTTTGGCTTAAGGATATGCTTTTTACTACTGTTATGGCCCTGTTTGATACATAGGTTACAACGTTTAACCCAGTATCCTGTACTATCGAATACGCGAAGCAATATGCACAATGTGCAGTGTTTGAGACGTTGGCGCAGTTATGCCTACCTGAACAAGATTGAGTATCATTCATTGCTCGAGTGCTATTTATCCTGTAGATCGGAGCCCAAATCAAAACTAGAAATTGGATTTCAAATGAAATTGAAAATTAGACAGGTTTTGATACTGCATTGATGATTTACTACGAAAATGAAATAAATTTAATGCATGTATCTATTTTAGTTAATAAGCGGTCTTATTATGTTTACTCGGGTCCAAACTAAGTCAAAAGAACGGTCACCGCGAGTTTGACAAACCCAAAATTGTTCTGCTCCATCAAAGTCAAATGAAAGACTGAAGTAGTTTAAATTGCCGAATGAAGTAAAGTACTTAATAGTTTGAGCAAAAAATAAACGCAAAGTGTCAGCCATTGTTATAACAAAAAAATAAGTTTTGCTAGGAATCAAAGAGGCATTATTAGTCTACCATTACTAGACCAAAATTAGCATGCCTGAATGGCTCATTTTTTAATATACATCAAAATTAGGCAGCGACGTAAGTATTTACTTAACATAAGTTTTGCGCATTATATAAGTTCACACTTGGCCTATTTCAAGATATATATGCCTTTTACATACTCTGAAAGATTTTGGATGAATTTCGCAATTTTTATTTCATTTCAAACAATTGCAGCCATTGGATAATAAATAATGTTTTTAGAATTGCATTTTTAATACGCTCATAAACAATCACCTTATGGATCAGGGCACTTCCTTTAGCTAAACCAGTTAAAGAGGTGGGATTCTTAGATTTTGGGATGATATGATCGAAAATGGGATTTGGGATACAGTCGAAAATGGGATATAATCGAAGGTTTGATTTTGGGACTTTGAGATTTTTTCGAACGTGCGAGATTTTGGGATTACGAGATATGGTCGAATGTGGTATTCTGGGATTTCGGGATATGATCGAAGGTGGAATTTTGGGATTTCAGGATATGGTAGAAGGTGGGATTTGGGAATTTCGGGAGTGGTTGAAGGTGGGATTTTGGAATTTCGCTGATTTCAGGAACTTGACCTTCATGAGGTCTAATTAGGATCTAAGGAATCTGTCCGCTTACGGACTCTTATTAGGTATACGGACTCCTATTGATTGGGACTAAAAACGGGGACCCCCTCTTATTCAGGTCACTACAGTACGTTAGCGAAGAACAAGTTCAGTGATATCCAGGGTACAACCGGAGGTCTGTCTCCGGCTCCAGTTAAATTTCTGCCGGAGGTTCCGTTCATTTCGGTAGTGAAATTTTGCATATTTTTTACAATTTTATTTGTTTGGTGCATTTCGTTTTTAACTTTTGATACAATTTTGAGCAACAAATTGCCGATCACTTTCCTTTTTTATGCAATGTTTAGAGCGAAACTTGCAATGATCAAAATACTGGCCCATGTTACTCGGAGGGCCGTCCTGTGTCCCATTACAAGCGGTGCCTCAATCCTGCTTAGGGTTCCTTGAAATAGCAGGGGTTTTGGAGGACGGTAGCCTGGTATATTTAGTTATATACAATAAACAGGGGCGTAGACAGCGGGGTTTCAGGATGTTGATTCGACGTCAACGTTAAAACTCGGGCTCTTATATCGAGTCAACAGCAAAATTCGAATGTCATATGACATTAGCTTACAAACCACCGCTCTCAAACGATCAGTGTACAGGGGACAGTATGTCACGTGATACTCTGGGTCATTTATGCGAATACCATATGATATTTCAAAGTTCAACGAATATCATATGATATTCAGCGGGACAGTGTAATCTTTGGGTGCTTATAAATGAATGAAATGTCGTACAGCAGAAACAGAGATGTGCTTTAAATATGAAATACACGCCTGCAAAATGTTTCAGGCACAAAATCGCTTACAACCACAGCTTTATATTTCAAAACTTCAAATTTAACACATTCTAGTATTTATATGATATTCAAAAGGACAATTTGGGTATACCTCAAGCATGCAGACATTTGAAACTGTATCATAAGAAAAGGTGACCTACACATGATAATAGCAGCGAAATACGAATTTTTGAATACAATATGGGGTCTACAAGTGGACAAAATGTTAGCTAGGTGTCGGATAGGGACAAAACGTGTCTCAAACTGCCCCGGTTATAACGTTAACACCGCGCACAAACAAAACTTAAACCAACTTCATTTGTTGGACAACCTAACCAGGGTGCAACCGGAATTATAAAATAGGTGGAAACTTGATAAATTAAGGAGTATGGCACAAATTAAAAATTTCCGCAATACACGCACGGACAAATTTCCGCAATACACGCACGGACAATTTTAGAGAAATAAGTTATAATAATGTCAATTTTAAATTTACCAATGAAAAAAATTTTCAATCCCGAAAATACCACTGAAAAAATACCGGATTTTCCTACCGAAACCGGAATTCTGGTTGCACCCTGAATCTAAAATATAAAATTTTACTATTCAAAATTCTCATCAACTAGTGAGAAAATCTCAGATATAATGCTATTTACATTATTATTCCTTTAATGAACTACGAACAGGGTAAAAATTTGCATGCCTCAAATATTTTACACTTCAATATTCGCTTCCCATAAATTTTCTTGTAGTTAGATCACATCTATCATTTACATAGCTAATGCGAAGGATTTCCAGATACTCACTTGAAAAACAATTCGTTGATTAAAACTTCGCAGCATAAATAGCGCTCGTTTATATACTACGAAACACATTTTGATTGCGTCACACAGCAGCTTCGTTCATTCAATCTAACTTGCGATAACCGCGCTACTGCAAGCTGCTGAGAATGTATTTCGATAAAATTCCATTACAGTAGTTGAATTTAGTCTAATTATATATTTCCAAGATAAGTAAACGGTTACTGATTAAATCGCAAAAAACATTGTGTGCATACAAAGATTACTCTGAACCGAATTTGAAACTAGCACACATGCTTCTAGAATACTTTAGTTGACGACACAATTAGCAAGCAATTGGCAAAACATAAATTATAATACACAATAAAAGGCAAAATATTTTATATATCAAACATATTTTTTGGTTGTTGGAATGTTCCAAGTAAAGGCATATTCCGAGCAGGTCCGCTTCTCGTATCTGCTCCTAAACCAACACCAGCTGTTCTCCGTTCCGCCTGAAATAGAATATTGGTATGCTGTCATGTTCAAATAGCAATGAAAGGTAAAAGCTGGAGCCATAAGTCTAATCGACTAGCTTGAATTGTGGCCCACATTAACTATAAGGATATGACAACTAAAACTAAGCTTAAACAAAGTCGGCCACGTAAAAATCAAAAGCGAACCGGTTTCCTTGAGACTGTTATGGAGTAAACTTAAAATTTCGACTTTTTTAACAATTAAGCTTAGGAATATGCTTACTTGCACTACTGACAAAAATTATTTATTTAAAGCCTACATACCTCAACAGGATCAACAATGCCTTGTTCGGTTCGTCCCAAGCCGCGACCTTCCGACCATCCCATACCCTTGAGCATTTTGTTACCAATATTATCAGATCCAATACCAGGATTTGGACGAGCTGGCGTTTTCTCATATATTGATGCACTAAACATAAACGTATGAATGCAGTGACTTATGAGTAATCGCTAATTAAACTTTGCATTCTCAAAACACTATAACACCGGCAATTGTTACGCTGACTGCCGTCCTATTTTACGTAGACAACAAACAGGAGTGTATATATTGTATAAATATATTTTTTATTTACTGTTATTCAACAAACGAGTTAGGTTTAGCCGTAGGCTTATGATAAGACTTGCGAAGGAAAGGTGTGTAAATGACAAAAATGTCCCAAGTGTCCCACAGTCCCTGATGTCCATCCATTCAACAAACTCTGAGCTAGTATCAGGAGTATGTAATTCACATTTACTCTATCACTGTCTTACTTTTGCTTTTTCGTTTCCAAATAGCGTTCTTTGAGCTTATTGCGATGCGGATTATCGTCAGTGCCAAACTTATCCCTTCGTTCTTTCGCACGATCTCGGTACTGAATCTGATAAAATGTAGTCAAAGTTACTATAAACTCGATAATCACACAGTCATAACGCAAGGCGTTCAAATTTCGCCGTCCATTGTATGCCCAACCCGAAAACAATCCCTTGATTAGACTTCTTAGGAAAAATTTCCATAACTCTCCGTCTGCAGTATAACGACGCACTGATTTTGAAAATATCGGTTTAAAAACATTAAACTTGTTAGCAACATTTTTCTTGACAATTATTATTGTGAACGGCGCGTTAAACTAAATGCAGCTTTACAGTGACATGCGCACTGGTTTACTAATAATTATATACCTGTTGCTGTTCAGAGGTTGACGGCAGTTGAACCAACGACGGCGGTTGCGAACTCATTTTCGCTGCCAGATTAGTCTAAAAAAGTCCGCAAGAAAAGACACATCTATAAAAACAAAACAATTTTGTAGTTTACACAAGTTGGGGAGGGCTTTTCACGAACAACCAAACTTTTTCAAACGAATTTGCGCTATTTTTTTCTCAAGGAGGCTGCGCTGTTCCTTGAACCTTCGACCTCTAAGTTAAACTAAGCATGATGGAAAACTATCGCGTTAATACACCAGCACGTCGGAACCGGAAAATAAAAAACGCATGCCACCGAAAAATTTATTTTAATTTCCTTTTTTGCATTCTATTATTGCAATAACCCTAGTTGGAGATAGGTATTCACTGTATCTGCCGTATTTTAGAATCTACCTTCGATGATTTATTTTGGCGATTGTCAAGGTTTGTATACTACTTTTACCAATTAAATCTGTTTAATTTTTATCATCACCATTATTTAGTAACATACCTTAAATTCCGCCGACCAAAACTTAACATACTAAAATTTTTATTTGTGGTAAAAATTTACCGGAGCCGGAACATGAGAAAATGTCGGAAACGGAATTATGGTTGCACCCTGCCAGACTTACCTTATGCAAATCCGAATACTGCGTATGCCTAACAAGTGCATCTTTGTTTGAAAACGCTCGTCGGCATAACAAACACGCCATTTTAGAATAGTCTGAATACTCGTCGCTTATAAGATTGACAGATCTTGCCATAGGGTCTACTTTAGATGACGCTGCACTTAGAGTAACAGCGGCCGTTTGCTGTAGGGCACTACTAGTCCCAGCAGTCGGTTCATCATCTGAGTCTCCTGTGCCGTCGTACGCAACAAGGCTCGATCCTGCACCGCCAACACCACTACTGCCAGCAAATAATGATTTTGGAGCAGTTCCAGCCTTTAATGCAAACAAAATATTGTCACTAAAATCACAAATAACACGCATTTAAAAACAACCAAACAAACACACAAACAACCCAACAAACAAAAAACAAACAAACGAACAAACCCCTATGGGACATTCCATTAAAAATTTGGCTTGAGCTCAACATCCAGCATAATACTGTTATTCGGCTGCAACTGCGGTTCATAATTTAGTTGGTCGCAACGCGGAGTCGGTATTTTCAACAGTGTGTAGCATCAATAGATAGTAAGCAAACACAGTCAAAAAGGCAAAAACCCGGTAACCCGACACTTTTTCATACGTTCATTTTTTACTAATGCTCAATCTTCTTGATAATCCTTGGATTTTTTCAGAGAAGAACCTATGATATCTTTTGTACATTTTGTAATGTTTCCAGCTAAACATTAGTTGGCCCAAAAGACATTTCTATGGGAGGGTAAGGTGGCCCCTGCACCATCCCCCTGACACCGCTCCCGGCTTAATCTGATCTCACTTAAGCAACAACAACCCGCTTACCTGTTGTTCTAGCGCTAAAAACGCAGCATCCGCGGTTGCGGACATCTTTGCCATATCGTCACTATTACACGAACCTTCATTGCCTGTCGATGTACCAAACACACCACTGCTGCCGGCGGCTGAACCTTGCTTTCGCTGATTTTGCGCTTTCGCCCACTTTTCCATGTCTTTTTGAATCTTTTTCGCAATTTTGACCTAATGTATACATAAAGAAATATATTGCATTTCAAGCACAACAAACTGGCTGCCAGTCTCACATTCTGGGTATCTAAACACACAAATTTTTTCTAAACCATCAATGCTTAAAAGTGAAAACAACCCTGGGTACTCAGCGTTTGCCTGACCTCAGAATCAAAAGTTGACGTCACCGAATAAATCTGACGGCAATTCCTATAAAAGGATCATCACTGGCCAGGAACCCGATTAGCTTTTGAACCATGTCCAAGTTACAGTACAAACAAAATTCACATTGGAAAACAAATTCGAACTTTTACAGGTACTGTTCATTAAACATAATTTAGATTCAGTTGCGCAGTTTAAATTTTTGAGCAGTAAAATTAATAAGTCAACCTCAAGCATTTCAAATTTTGAGCATACACCATACACGGCTGCGCTATATTGCCGACCTACGTCGAGGTTTGGCGGCTCCTGACACCACATTTCACGCAAGTAACGTATACCATTTAAACAGGAAACCAAGGAAAGAAGAAAGCACACGTCACAGGAAACGCCTGTTTATTTTGGTGTGCCCTCAAGAAAAGCAAAACCAGTGAGCTACGTACTCAATACAGTTATTTTCTTTACATCGCTATGTGCACACATCAATGGTTACGCATCAACGTTTACCACAACCATCACGTCTTTACGACAGCCATCTCTCAGATTTGCAATTTTACATGATTTCAAACCTGAGTGCAGAAGAACAATTGCCGCAAAACAAGCAACCGCTCAAAAAGCAAGCAGATTTTCCAAATTAGCATGGCACAAATCATCACAGAAAATGGCGTGCAATAAAAGGCAGTTGAAATAATTTCAGCTATCCTCAAATATTGCGGTACAATCTCTGAATTTCCATAGCCTTCTGACGTGCGGAAGTCTGGGGATACGGAACGTGGAAGAAGTGGCTAACTACAGCGACTGAATACGTACAAAGAACACACTCATTCCACGTTGTAGGGATTAGTTATCATAGCGAACTATTAAAGGTTCGCAAAATATTTTTTCGATTTTGTGTAGCGGAAAAGAATGGGACGAGAGCAATCAGGGTGCAAAGCGGAACTGAATTATACCAGAATCGGAATCGGAACTACAAGTTTTGTTACTTTACGGATAATTTGCATTAAAAGTATAATACTGATTTCGGGAGTCTGTTGACTGTCAACAATTTTCAAAAGCTTCGCACAAACAAATCGGCAATCATTTTTTGGTTCTGTAAAGATAAATAGGTAAAATACAATCAATTATTGATAACTCCTCGAAATGAATTTAATAGATAAATGATACAGAATTTTTAAGCAACATATCACAACAAGTAGGCCTAAAATTAAAAAGCCACAATTCCGATTACGATTGATTGTGCAAGTGGAATCGGAACGCGTTTTGAATCGGAATTCCGGTTGCACCCTGAGACCAACCGTTGGAAAAATCAGAATATGTAGCAGCAACTTCCGATACATCTGTGCTCAGGTGGCGATAAGAAATATCTACAATTGAAGCTAGTGCCGTCTTGCGAACACGCAAATATTAATTTGGTTTTTGATTAAAACAAAAATTTCAAAATTTAAAATTCAATTACTTTTTCTTGTTTATCTTTTTCTTTTTTCGGTTTAGCATCGAGCGGTTCAATGCGTCCTACAATGCTTGTTGGATGCTGTTGTTGTTCATCACCAGATGGCGCAGGCAAATACGTTTGATACTGTGAATCCCAGTATAAATACTGTTGAGTGTCCCCGTTGTAATAGTACTGTAAAATCAAAAATATTATATATAGGTATACGGGAAATACACTAAAATAACTTGCAACGAAATTATCATTTGTACCGTTTACTTGTTGTAACTATGGAAACTAAATCCGACTAACGTTTACATTTGTCGCTTTCTGTGATGTCAGAGCTTCAAACAAGAGCTAGCAGTTTTTAGGTAAAAATTTGTCTGCAACCGCTTATCGTGGTGTACCTACTATTATCTTCAAATAAATAACCAAGGTACTGTTTCATTCATTACTGGGGTTGGGCAAGATATGGGGGGTGGAGGCGAGCCACAATGTGAAAAATAGTAATTTTTTGTACCTTAAAATTGAATTTATTTCGTTGCTACCCCCATATGTATACCAAAAATTTGAAAAAATAGCATTTTCATAAAATCACATGTTTGCAAAATTTACAGAGCACCATTTTTTTGCAGACTAAAAAGATTATATCCAGCCTAGAAAATACAGTTCAGTAACTTTTCTAAAACAAAATCGTTAGCTCTTTATGTTGGTCCTATAGATTTGCACGTTGGAATAAACAGTCGAGAATTGTAGTGCAAACAACTGGCATTCATTGCAGGCTTTCATTGGGTTTGTGAACCAGAATATTGTTCATAAAACTGTTTTTACATGCGGAAATACCGCATATTGTACGTCTACTGTATTTCCAAACAAGTCAAGGAGCTTAAATTTTGGGCGCTAAATTATATATTAGCTAAAGTAAATACTGTCAAAAATTGTTATTTTGAGTTAGGAAATATCAAACGGTGACCGTGGCTCTATTTCAAGATAGAGATATTCAGCTGAAGCTTTATAGGTTTTTCCTATCGTAGATTTCAAATATAAACTCAAAAATTTCAGAAATACAATGATTTAACAGTAAATTTTTAGCTTCGAAAAATACGAAATAAAGGTTACTTTTTTGTAAGCCGCAAAAATAAGACTCCGTAAAAATATGATACAGTTTTCGAGAGTGTTACACGTATAGTGCTATGGAGATTCGTTTAATAACTTGCAAAATGCTTCTAGCTATCACCGTTAAGGAATATCGATCAAAAAACGCAATGTTCATTTTTTCATTAATACAGGTTGCCCAATTTTTCGTCTTTTGTCCACGAAAAACTGAACACCCAGTTTAAGCTATACGTGCAATTTTGGCGTCTAAAACGGTTGCAGAAACAACCGGAACGCACTAACAAACCTATAGACATAAGAACAGATAGCAGAACTAGGTGAACAAACTTTCCAATAATACTCATTTTGATTCATTTTTATAGGACATTGCTATATACTTCATAAATGTACGGCGGTTGTGTTTGACCATTTGCTAATCAGTTTTTTACCTGAGAACTGGCATCATAATACAGCCCTGTGGATGGATCATAGTAAAATCCTGAATTTTCTTCATACTGAAATGTTTGAGGATCAGGCGGTGCTAAAAATATAAACAACACAACGCTTGTGTAACAATTTGAAAACTAAAAACATCACGCGGTCAAATATCCTTTTTTGGTGACTGTCCTTTAGTTGGTTTTGTATGGTTAGAGCTAAGATCTGAAAACGTAGTAACGCGTTGTATATACAGAAAGCTAGAAAACTTCAGGTTGGCTAGACAAACGTTCTGCCAAGAAAATATTCACTGCAAAAAACATCAATCCCTACATAAGTGTGATCCATAAGGTGAGGATTTCTTGTTTAAATCTTGGACCACCTTTACCACAACATCCAGATTACATAAATTGGCGAAACATACTCATAAAATTACATACTACTACTGCCTACCGGCCGCTCGCCCTCACAACATGTAACCTCACATATACTTACGGTATCTCGGCAACTCGCCATACTGCGTGTGTACCGTACCCAAATTCGTCGTTGTAGCTTTCTGTGCTGTACTTTCAGATTCATTCGTTGCCGTAGCAACTGTATCCGATGCGGATTCAGCTTGTTCCACCCTCTGAATAGTTGAAGAATTATCCGAGTGTGTAATCGACGGACCAACTAAGGCACCTGGCGCACCAACTACAGCATTACTTTGGGCCCCTTCTCCAGTAAACACCTGCCCGGCAAGCGGTTCTACTCCAACAGGACCCCCAACAACTTTATCCAGGCCCTCAATACTACTCCCTGTCAACACAGGAGCTACCGTAACCCCAGCCACACATGTTGTATTTCCAATCATAGCTTGAGCTCCAACGCTTGCAGCAATCAACTTATCCAGACCTCCTGCGACTGTCATCAGTTGAGGTTGATGTTGTTGTTGCGACGCAGAAACAGCAGAAACAATCTCAGCCAATTTTTGTGCTTCAAGCAATTGTTGTTGTTGTTGCTGTTGTTTTTGTGCAGCTTCAACACGAGCTGCATTTGCAGCGACTACAGCACGCGCAACTGCTTGTGCATTTGCTAACGCTTGAGCTTGTTGTGCAGCGACTGCTTGCTGTTGCTGTTGTACTTGTTGTTGTTGCTGCTGTTGTTGCTGCTTTACAAAAGCAACTTGTGCAGCCTGCTGCTGTGCTTGTTGAACTGCCAACGCCTGAAAGCGAAATGCCAAACTTTACAAAATACCAACGTGAAATATTATTTTAGTGTCGGTCTATCATGAGTCCGGATTCACTGGCATTCGCTAGCCCAAACTCGATTGGAGGGGGAGTTTTTCGTAGGTGGCCCGGTTTCAACCAGTGGGTATTAACATGGGGGATTTCCGAGTGAGGGCATGCGGCCAAGTGGTGGGAGGCCACCAAATGAAACATTCAAATAACCACTGTCACCCCGACATCTAAAATATATAATTTGGATTTATGATAAACAATGGCAATGGTACCACCCAACCCAAGACATACATACGACCATAAACCTAGCTTACCTGAATCAATTGTTGCTGCTGTTGATGCAACACTGCTAGTTCATTGCTAATCTGCGGCTGTTGTACAGATCCAGGTGCGCCTACAGCTGGATGCTGATGAACGGCACTGCCGGCGAGGCTTACAACAGTTGCGGTGTGCGGTTTCGCTGCTGATAACGCTGCGACAGCCGCCTGTCCTGGTGGAAGCAAAGCCGCTGATACGGTCGGAATCAGAACTGTTGGTGGTGTGCCGACCACACTAGCCGCAGGGGTAACCGCGACAAGCTGGTGAGGAGGGGCACCGCTAATCGTAGTTACACCGCTCACTGGCAGCGCACTTGCCAAAGATGCTACAATATGTGGTGCAATACTTCCTGGAGGGAGAGCAGCCGCAATGCTTCCAGGGGTACCAGCCACAACTACAGGTGGGGCAATCTGCTGATTCATATTTTGGGGTGGTATTGGATGTTGTGTTCCATTTGAAACGCTGGCGGACGTGAGTCGGTGTCCCACAGTCACAAGCTGAGTGGTACCAGTAAGATTATTTGTCGGTACGCCAACGCCGCTGAGTGGAGCATTAAATGTTGGCGCATTTGGAGTTAATAAGTGACCAGTAGCCGCTAGTGTCTGTTGTTGTGGTTGGGGGGCCGCCGCAACTGGGAGTTGAGGCAAACCACCATGAGGGGGTGATACTACGGCAGCCGCATGGACGGCGTGTGGCAACTGCTCGCCTGGGTGATTTTGCCGCGCTTCTATCAGTTGAACTGTGTGCGTTGGATTAGGTTGTGCAGCCACAACAGGATGCTGTACAACATGCTTAAAAGGAGTAAATGATTATGAGCTATACAAAACCAATGAGCGGACAGGACAGCCTCCTGACTACCCGTGCGAGATGCCGGAGAGGCGGAGAACGCGGTGTGTTAAACTTTTGTGCACGATAAATTTCAATTCTTTTCCAACTATTTGTGCCCTTGTTGGTGACGTATCACTAATAAATATAGATAGAGACCCAGAAATTTCACGTGGAGATACGCTGCACCGACTTACAGTTTATGCGCCGACATAAAACTGGCATAAACTACACTTTACAAATCTGTGTTTTACAGTTTGCAGTAGTCGAAAAGTGGACTAGAGGGAGCTTTTTAATTTGACGAAACGTGGATCTGAGGTGCCCTTAAATAACAATTGACGACAAATTAAATTGTTTTAACCTTACAGGTACCCCCAACACATTGAAAAAATATGTACAAATGTTACATGTATACAAACCTCGTGAACTCTACCATGTTGAACAAGTTTCATCGCTTGCGCTTGCCGTATTGCATTTTGTGCAACTGCAGCCGCTGCGTTGGCAAAATCCGCTAAAACGCAATCAACCCATACTGGCATTACGTTATCGCTGCATTGTCCAGCATGCAATGCGTTATTTTCTTAAAGGTCGACCCAGCTTCATAGTTCAATTTAGCAGGATTAACATTCACTGATTTTCCGCTAAGCATAACAAACTGACATATATTTTCTATACTTTTCTTTTTAAAGTTTTCGTGTAAGATTCAGTGCCGAGGTGATTTCGAGGTAGCAGAGCAGGATCCATGGAATTTAGGTGAGTTCATATTTTACCAATAATATTATAGGGTCCCACAAACGAAGTACCAAAACCTATTAATTTCAAAAGCTTCATGCACTTAAACTGATTTGAAATTCCAGATGCAAAAATTATGTTGTATTATTATTGACATGAATGTATCCAGCATCCGTTACAGAATCAACGACAAAAATGTCTACTTAATATGCGTGTATATCAATCTGTACGAACCGTAGGGACTGGGAAAGATTAAAAAAATTTAAACAACGTTACAAACCTTGAGTCTGTTCAACATTCGACTGTAGCGCGGGCACGAGTTCTTCAGAAACTGTTTCGGGGACAGAATTATTGGCAATGTTTCCAGGAAGCATCTGGGCATCGAAAGCACCGACCGCTGTTCCGGCAGGAGCCGAACTTGTTGTTCCCGTTATAGCATCGGCAAGTAACTGCACCATTGGAACACGCGAATAACTGACCATAACTAGAACACACAAACTAAATTTTAATTATATTATATAAACATCATAGATTCACAACACGTTACAACAAAGACAAGACCTCAAAAGTTAAGTCACAAAAAATTATACAGTTTTCAAATTCATTTTTCACACACGATTTTCGAAATATGCTAATCGATTACGCATATCACAAAGTACATCTTTTGCTATACCAATCTAAGTGCTTCTTCGATGAAAACAGCGTCCTACATAGTAGGTAACGATGTCAACGTTTATTGCTTTAACAAAATAAAGTTTAAGTTTCACCTTTAAATTTAGCTAACATTTACTATCTTTAGTTTTCTTATATTAGCGGTAATGTTGTTCAATGTGTGAGATATATATTCTCGTTAACAAACTGCACTATAAAGCGAACATCTTATAAGGAAGTATTTGCACGCAACCGGCTTTAATGTAAACATCCGTTTTCTTGTATTACAAAATAAAATTCAACCTTCAACCTTACGTTTAGCTACACTTACTATCACGCCCATCAATATTTAGCCGTGTGATTGCAGTGAGCGTTGTCAACGTTTGCATCGCTTCTTCAACACTATTCAACTGGACATACGCATACCCGCGTGCCAGTTCGGTAACAGGATCTCGTGATACAATAATCTTCTTTGCTTCGGTTGATGTCGCACGTCGCAGTGATGCTTTCACCCGTTCGTCTGTGATATGTTTCGGCAGATTGCGAAGTAAAATTGCTGTAAAAACAAAACATTTTGGGAACTTTGGAAAAACCGGGTCCGGATATTTATTTTTAAATGTTGCAACTGTACTATCCGTTTGTGCTTTATAAGCTTGGAATGTTTAATAAAATGTTCCGGTAAAACATAGTTCCTAGTGGAAGCCTACGCGATATTATATATTAGAGATGTCCCGGGGGCTTGTTTATATATATGTATATATACACATATATATATAATATATATATAATTCTTAATTGACTCTAATGAAAAACAATCCTATCACGCCCAGTCCTCGTTTCAAAAATATGAAAATTACAAAAATTACTGTACAGCGTATTTTTATTTTCCCAAACTTAGCGTACTTCCCATATCTACTCCAACTCACTATCACAAGGCACCATTCCAATTTCAGAATATCCTTCGCGGCTTGAGCCAAGCGCTTCAGAATCTAAAAACAAATAAATAAAGACTGTTAAAATCAACGTTGTCGATGTACAAAGAGAAACTAAGCATGTTTACAAACGACTTCATTCAAACCAAAACGCAAAACTGCAGCTAACAAAAACTCAGACTCTATCGTCTATTCAACAATCACCCAATTTCTGTACTCGTTTGTAAAAATTCGTCTAATATCGTTTACATTACGTACGTACCTTCTCTTGAAATTTGACATTTGAAGCAAACGTCGCGTTTTTTGAAATTGTTTGTTCCACACTGAAACAAATGCGCAGACCAGAAGTAAATCAAAGCACTCTTGGGTAACCAACTTCGACTGGAAAATTTAAATCTGGCATATTTTTGACAACTATTTCGCTGGCTGATTGGCAATTTTAGATAAATTCCAAACTCCGATATTTGTCAGACATTTTAGTCTCCCTCAAAAATTCTGTGTCGATGCCACACAAACTACAATGTACTATAACATACAACTAGGACACACACAAAGCCAGTTAGAAGTTTGAACCCAAAGTCTCAATACCTCAGAACAAATCCAATCTCCAGCGAATTTTCTTCCATCAGACGGTTCCAACCTTGAATCGAACACGTAACCACCAGGTGGTGCTTTGTTTGAACTGAACTGTAGCTCAGCTGTATGCCGTTCGTCAATTTTCAGATAACCCTACAATAAAAACAGACGCTTGTTTACCGACTAGAAACATCTCAGTGCTCGTGTTCCTGCAATTTCTATCCAGTCTCACTCAATAATAGAGCACCAAATTAATGTTTCAAAATTGGTTTGTTGCCACAAAGTTATAATTACATAACATGAACCAGCCATGGGGCTGACCATACAAACATTGCAGTCGTTTAATGCCTATTAAAATAATAACATATATTCGAGGTGCGTGTATAGGCTTACGCAGTGAGAAAATATATTTCAGTCATTATCTATCATAAGCTATTACCCACGGAAAGACAGCATGAAAAACTTTGAATTGACCAATGTGACACAGAAATGATAGGAGACTTCCATCTTTTCAGTTTTCAGCACTAATGAAACCCCAGGTGTATCTTAAAAACAGAACAGGCTCGGGCTCAAAAAGGTTTTACCCTTTTGACTACCCAACAGCTTATTGGAACCGGGTAAAATGCAACCCAACCGGCGTACAAAAACTCGCCGGTCAAAGGTTGCCATCAAACGACCAGAATGGCATTGTTTCCGTCACACGAGTGACCCAATGCCACCCAAGACAGCTAAAAATCATAATGAGCGTTCCTTAATGTAAATTCACGCAAACTGGCCTCATTCATTTGTGTCCAAAATTAATTTTTTCTCTAGTTAATTTCAAAATTAATTTTTGAATTTCGGCTTAAATCTTGATTTCTATTCTAATATTTTCAAAAGTGTTACTGCCATCCCGGTCCTTTGAATCCCAACTTGTATATAGAATATGCAACTACACCTTATAAAATACCTTATGCTACAATACGCATACTATCTAGGTAAGCTAAATTCCTATAGTATAACCGCAACAATATATTCTCAAGCAATCATCAAATACAGCTATCACACGAGTTATGTGAGATAGAATTGTAGTCATTGACACAATAGAAAAAAATCACAGATTATTGGCACTGGAATACATCAGGATGCAGATGATAGTAGTAATTGTCCACCTGTGCATGTTCCATCCATTTTGTCGCTTCTGTCAACTCGGCGAACTCCACAAAGCCAAAACCTCGCGACTGACCTACATAGAACGAACACAGAAACTCACAATAGCATAATAATAGTAACATAAATAACGCTTCAGCGTGTTATCTATGATCTTGTCGACAAAATTCAGCAGTGAGGGACATAATGCATGCGTCAGAAGGCTACTAGTTGCTACCACTGACGTTCCCAGGATTTTTTCTTAGGAGACGAACCTTTAAATAAGTTTCAAGCGGGTACAATCCAAATATATACCATTCACGTAAGTTTTCAGTCTAAAATTCAGCTGTCTACAAAATATTTTGAAGGGTTTCCAGCTAAAAATCAGCTGCTTTCAAAACATTTCGGGGATGCGGACAACGCATCCAGAATCCAGACAACCGATCACATGAACCCGCCTCTGATTCGCACTAGGACGTAGCCCTCCCCACACAATTTGCCAAGGCTAAGAAAGTAGACATGTTCAAAGGTTAATTCCGATTTCGCACAGTCTCATCCCCAGACAATGTCAATGTTCTCTATGAATTTTCATAATTACGCAATAATTACGCGCAAGCATTAGAAAAAATTTATTTTGAATATTTTAATTTTTTCGGTGAGGACTAAAAATTTACCGAAACAGCGCATTTCTGTTTCAGGATGCCCTAGGATTCAATCTGGGGGAATTTGTTAACTGATGGGGTTTTTTAGGAAGCTCTAGAGATAAACACCATGGGCTAGAAAATATGGGAGGTCTTCACCCGGCTCTTAATAGCGAAAATCCAGGTGTTCCTGTTCTGGCAAAATATAGTTTTAGCGGAAACCAACTTTATACCTGATCTTGTATATTTGGCATATTTTAAGTATTATACACTACGCCGAACGTTTTAATATCCGGCCAGAATGGGTTTATTAATTGATTGTTTTAATCAATGTCACACGTATGCGCTTTATAATTTGTATTTCAGTTTAATAAACAATGGCCGTGTTTCTGAAATGCTACTTAAGCACGACTTGGTACTTAAGTACGGGCTAAGTAATTGCTAATATATTTTGCCGTTTTAAATGCGCACTTAAGTTAAGTAAATACTTAACTTGCTGACTAAATTTGATATACTACAAATTAACCACTCAGGTATACTAAACTTGGTATAATTGAAATTGTAGACTTAATATAAAACAAAACTGTTAGTTTCTTGTCATGACAAAAATACTTAAGTAAGATTTCAGAAACTTAGCCAATATTTGTTTAAATTTTATAGGTAGCAGCAAGTTTTCGAATTATAGTCGAACGATAATAAATAACGACTTGTGATGAATAGCAAAAGTTTTCACAAAAATCCGTTCAAAACTTGTTCTTCTATGTAAAGCGTTCAAAAACGATGTTCTAATTCACAGTAAGAATGTCATGAAAATGTTTAGAAGGGTTCCGCTATACTCGACGTCCAGCGCAGTCCGTCATCTGAGTTATTTGCGTACGATAGCGCACGGTAACGGACGGCGCCGGACGTCAACAAAAGAATAGCGCAACCCTAAGAACGGCAAGGCAATTGAGCACGGTGTACAATTTTTCTAAACAGCGCGTTATACATTTGGCACGTTGAAGTGGAACCAGACGCATTTTTGTCGGAGTGGAATATTCATTCGCACCCCGGTACATTCATACAAGTTAGGTAGTGCAGCAATGTCCGGTTCAGGTAGACATATATTGAAACCGCCAGAAAAAAGAAAACGTAAGCTGGAACAGACAGAGCGGAAGTAGAATGGATATGCTGATTTATTTCAACTATAAAATCGTATTCAATTATGGAAACGCATTTCCAAAAGGAACTAAATTTTGCCGGAACAGCCACAAGAAAAGAATTTAAATTTTTTGCCGAAACAGGAACAGGAACCGGATTTAAAATAATTTTAAACAGTGAGTAAACTATAAAGTCAAAAACTTGCCTCAAGCTAGTTTTGAGTGTTTTCTTTTTCACTTTGATCAATCTTACAAAATCACTCATCAAGTATTTCAATCTAACAACTTGCTAACAAAACTGAACGCGATGAAAGCAGGATGCGTCGTATATTAAGTTACCGGATACGGAAAGTTAATTTTAACGAGAGCCGGATATTAATCGGATACGTATGCATAACATTTAAACTTATGCACTTTTGAATTATTTGAGTCGCGCAAAATATATGTTTACGAAATTAGAATTAACTGTTAGCTTGAATTTTTCAGTGTCTATAAATATAATCGCATCAAGATGTTAAATTTTATAAAATTCGGGCCCAATACCGTAAAAGTATCCGATATACTGTCAAACCCTGGACAAAAGGCACCCTTCTGAATTTAAGCAATATATAATATATAATTTATCAACTACAAATTTTTTCAATATTTAAGTGATTTGGCACACAACACCGAAATAAATTCGGTTCCTGCGTTTAGCAATGCCGGAACCGGAATCGATTTTTTGGAGGAATTCCAGTAGAACCCTGACTTGCAGCTGCAACTTGCAGATGGAAATTTTGTGAAAGCGTTTCGAATATTGTAAGTTGCAGCTGCAAACTCCCCCTACAACACTTACACGCATGTAAATAATGTTTTACAGCAAGAAAATTCCGAGTTTGTTGCAAAATAGTGCTAGGTCAAAAAACTTTAGTAATTATAAATAATTTTGATGAAAAAAGGCTTCGATGTTTGAAATTCGGTCGCAAAAAATAACCATGAAAACTAAAAATCAATGACCAATTCGCATCGTCTTTGCGGTGTGCACTTGGAGATATCTCATTATTATGTTATTGCTTATAATTATATTAATTATACAATAATTGTGATAAATATAGGCAGGGTGCAACCGGAATTCCGGTTCCGGCATTTTTTCACCTTCCGGTTCCGGTTCCGGTAAATTTTTACCGGATTTAAAAATTCCGGTGTTATAATTTGCCCGTTTTCTTAACTTTGCTAATTTTTGAAAATCTCTTTTGAAAACCACTTGTACTCCGAATATAAGCCTTTGATGGTAGATTTCACTTCAATCGACGACGAAAATCTAAAATACAACAAATAAAATAAATACCTATGTTCGACTAAGGTTATTTCACAAATAATAGAGCAAAAAATACGATTAAAATGAAATTATTGGTGAAATGCATTTTTCACTTTCCGGTTCCGGTTCCGGTAAATTGTAATTCCGGTTGCACCCTGAATATAGGTATATATGTTTAAACTTTTAATTTAACATTATATGTTAAAGTAATAACCATAATTATGGAACAGTATGGAAAACAATAATCCGATCATATTTTACGCAAATAAAAATATATAAATGGACGCCAACACAAAATAATATACAGATGTCATTTGGATTTTGGTAACACGACAGCGCTAAAGGCATTACGCACAGGTTCATTTGTGAGGGACAAACGCGGTATATATTCCTGCCAAAGTCACATACACAGTTATGTAGTATATAACATATAATCATCATAACATGCTAAAGTTGAAAAGTATATAAACCAAAAGATACCCACCTGATTCTCTCCGTCTTAATATTCGAATATCCTTAGGCTTGAAACCTTGTTCGCCTATTATTCCCCAAACCTAAAAGAAAAAACAAGTTATTTGCAAATCCAACCTATTTCAACCTTATGCATCACAGCACACGTAGTAACAATTTCACTGCTGTTCACTGTTCGTTACGTAAACAAAATAACGTTTGCTTAAGATTTTGCACTTTGGTCATCAAATATATAATTTTTTCAAATCTTTGAAAAACGAAGGTCACATGTTTTCAAGCCAGAATTTAGCAATTAGCAGGTACGTACGTACAAGCAGTTTGCAAAATAAGTCCCCATTTTTCTGCCTAACGTCCACAATAAACGGACATCTATTGCGTTTCTTGATTTTTAGATATCAATTCTGAATAGTTTTCAGAAATATTGTAATATTAATTGTGCGATGCTATGAAATAAATTGGATGTTCTTTTGAGAGGTCAGACCAGACTTTAGGCTCTTTGAAATTCATTCTGCAGACCGATTGCACGAAACAGTGGCATTCGCTCTGGCATGAAAACTTCAACAAGCAGATTTCATCAAGCAAAATTTAGCAGAAATAACTAGTCAAGGTTTGATTAGTAGCGAAGTTATTGTTCGATGTGACTAAACTAACACCTTCCAAGTTTCCGTGGCCCATGTAAAGATCAGGGGCGGAACGTTTTTCTCTGGGTCTGCAATAGAGTAAGTTTAAGCTTTACACTAATTTTTTTGCTTGACTTAGGCTTAGGAATATGCTCATTCTTGCACTTAGGTTTAGGAATATTCTTAAAATATTGTTCCGCCATTGTTCTTTACATTGGCCGTTCCCCTTCCTAAATTTCTACACTGTTCTATTACTAGCAGCCCATCTCAAATCCCTTAATGATTGGTCAACCTTGTTTTGATAAAAATGAAAATTTACGGCGGTTTTTTAGTTTAATGATGCTGTACGGACACAAAGTAGCACAGTTTATATACATACCGTTCCTTCGTCACACGATAACGGCAGTCCTTTTATGACCACAGTTGATGACGGCGGCACAGTTTCTTCAGTTTCGCGCGGTGGACTCCAAAACGATCGCCCCTACGAAAGGACAATATTTTTTATTAACTACAATACTTTGTTTTTTCACTACACCACATATATTGATTCATCCACAATTGAAGCTTATTGATCAAAAATGGAGACGTTCCTTCGGGTTAAGAAAAACTCAAGGAATATGAATTTGTGAGGATTTTTTTCTATTTCTTTATGAGTGCCACATACCTATTTATTTGCAATTTTCGCCTAGGCATGACCAATAATAAATTTATTTTAACAGCAGTGTGAACCAGAATTCTGGTGCCGTCATTTTTTTCACCTTCCGATTCCGTATAATTTTGTCCGAAATTAAAACTTCGGTAGTATTAAATTCTGGTCGTTTTTTAAACATGCGAATTTTTCAAACGACTTTTAAGGTCACTTTTCGATTTTACAGATAAGGAAAATATAAAATACAAAAAAAATAAAAATGAATTTTGGCATGATGTTGTATTTTTCACTTTCCAGTTCCGACAATTTTCAAATTCCGGTCCCGGTAAATTGTAATTCAGATTGCACACTGGTTTAACATAAAAATGAGTTTCATGCGACTTAGTGCAGATGCCGTGTTTCTGTGCCTCCCGAAAGCATACTTGTGTGGGGACAAACCTCCCGCCTAAATACATTTTGGATAATTCGTCTCTACGCTCTCGATTTCATGACTAGTTTTTATTTCAGAATATATGTTACAGGACATAGTATTTAAATTTGCTCATTGTTGGTAAATTAATTTTACGCTTGGATTTCTCATTTACTTCAGTGACCAAAATTCAACTTCTTGGCTTGTTCGAAAATGCAGTTCCAACAAAATGACTAGCATTTTTACACCTAAACAGTTTTATGTTATTCGGCACCATAACCGCTAATATCTGGCCGACTTATTCCGAATAGCACAACCAGATGTGGATGTAGGTTTTTGCCGGATATTATTACGTACGGAACCCAATATCCGGTCGATTACTGATGTATAAAAATGTCCGCTTGCAAACACCAACGCAACTCTTTGCAAAGATCGATACAAACTATCTGGCAAAGACGTAGGTAGATAACAAACAACAAACAACCTTTCACAATATTCCGTTTACCTTTGATGAACCGCCACTACTGCTATTACTACTTCTTTCATGCCGTCTGCTGTCTCTGTCACGGCTAGCGGTGCTTCTGTTATAGTCCTTGTCACGCTCCCGGTAATCGCGGTCTCGTTTATGTAAATCGCGAGATGGTGAAGACGATACTAACGGAGAGTGTCGCTGTAACATAAGCCGCAATTCCAGCTTAAACAGTCCCCGTCCGCACCCAAATGTCTTCAAATTTTTCACGACGTAAATTTTTTTTCAGTGATATATACTTTCAGCAGACCTAGGCATAAACCACAAGACCTAAGCTTCAATAAAACCACTTAACATTAATGCTGTTGTTGGCGAAGCTCTTTGTTCTGAACACTAACGGCATTCTGGGTGGGTTCCGGTTCCGTTACTACTGTTAATGGCGCACCAGTTACGCTAGAATCCGCAATTTTTCAGGGAAACGTAATTCCCTGGTATTCTGGAAAAAGTACCTCAAATACACTGTTTTCCCTGACGTGCGGGATCCTGATGTTAAATCACAAATTAATCCCAGCTTCTAATTTTGATTTGTTCCGTTTGCATCCAACTTATTCCGCTTTATAGCAGCAAAATGAAAATGAAATGTGATTTACACGCAAAAATCATTTGAACAATTCATTTCAAAAAGTATAATGGAATTGTTTACAATTAGTTCGTCTTATTTGGGCTAAGACAAGACCTCGAAGTACAATTTATACACACATCATCTGTTTTCGCTTTACGCAAAGTACTAATTACTAGCGATGTCCCGGGGCCGGGGCTATACGGTGCCATTAATCGGAATCAGAACTAACTGTGAATCTAATTTTAACCTAAATAAATACCGCCGATGTACACGTTCACATAGCAAAACATTGCTGCTGTGTAAACTTGTTTTGTGAACACCAGGGTGCAACCGGAATTACAATTTACCGGAACCGGAATTTGAAAATTTGTCCGGAACCGGAAAGTGAAAAATGCATTTCACCAAAAATTTCATTTTAATCATATTTTTGCTCTGTTATTTGTGAAATAACCTTAGTCGAACATTGGTATTTATTTTATTTGCTGCATTTTAGATTTTCATCATCGCCTGAAGTGAAATCCACCATCAATGGCTTATATTTGGCGATTGTCATGATTTAAATATAATTTCCAGTAAAATGCTTTTGTCCACAACAATAGCCACTGCATGAGCAAGCAATTCAAAAACACTAGAAGTACAAGTGGCTTTTAAAAGAGAATCTTAAAAATTAGCAAACTTAAGAAAACGGCCAAATTAAACCAAATTATAACACGGGAATTTTTAAATCCGGTAAAAATTTACCGGAACCGGAAGGTGAAAGAATGCCGGAATTCCGGTTGCACCCTGGTGAACACTATTAAACCTCACTGCAGTAACTTTCTACACATGTCTAGGCAAAATGTTCCAGGGCAAATTGTCAGAATCCGCACACAACACAGTAAGTTCATTACATTACCATACGCGAAATGTCGCGTGACGCGATATAGGAAATAACAAACGGATTAACAATAACTTCACAACATGAGAGTCGGAGTATCATAAACGGTACCGCGCTCACATGTACATGCTTGCGTAAAAGGTATATATAAAATTTAAAGTTTACTGTATTTTGTTGGTCCCGGTCCCGGGTAAAATCCTGGGCCCGGGATACCTCTACACTAAGTACTACATGCATATATTATACTTACACGGGAATAACCATCTGTGTTAGTACGATCGAATTCGGAATTTCGATCATGACGCGATCTATCGCGATAACTGCTGGCACTCGATGATGTCCGTTTTTCGCTGAAAGAGAAATGTATGTACACGTATATTACATGACATACGCACCAGGGAAAAGTGCGACCACAATGAAACTTTACCGAAACCAAAATTTGAAAAAATTACCGGAACGGGATCCGGACAGTGAACGTATCACCAAAAATTCATATTAATTTCTTTTTTGCTGTATTTTATTTTCCTGATTTTTCTTCTTGACCAAACCGGAACGATATTTTGCTTTAGACTTGTAAGCTTGATAAATTACGAGTAATTGCAAGGTCAACAAATTTGCAAATGTGGCTTATTGATGCGCATACATCACTGCGCCAGAAAATAACTAACCTTATACTGCGGTCGCGAGAAGTTCTGTCCGAAAAATCACCACGACTACGATAACTGCTCCCATATTTTTCATCCATTCTTATATGTACATGTAACTGCAGGAATTGGCGCCTTGAATTAATCCAACTGAAATCTTTTTTCTGAGTTGTATACGTTACGTTGTTGTTTCTAGTAACGATTGCATACGCGCTAGGCCAAGCATATCTCACATGCTTACATGCCCCATTTATCAACACGGTCGGCCCTTGACCGTCCACCCTATTTTCGACCAGGCACCATGTTCATAGCGCGGCAATTTACAATTGCACTCACGGCGTAGCCCCCATGTGAGTCTAGGTAGGAACCGGGATATCAGACCTTTTTACTACGCAGCTGGAAAAGTGGGTTACAGGTGGTTTGGAACTAGCGACATATGGCCAATCATCACCAGGTAATAGGTACAACACTCATTAAACGATACGGGTCTAGATGCTCTGAAACGCCGTCAATTTTCCTTAGCTATGTACTGAATACAGGTATTTACAAGTACAACTGTTTGTAGCTCGTCACACCAATACAGCGAAATCGCTGAGGATAAATGTGAATACTAAAGCAAAAGAATACCTTTCTTTGGCCATTTAATAAAGCAAGACGTTGGCTTAGTGTATATCGCATTTATGTAGTTCAAGTTATTTTACACATGCCTGGTTTTTCTTGCCAGGTCTATGGTGGGAAAATAATATTATTAATTATTATTATTATTGTGATATTATCATTATTATTATTTTTATTATTATAATATACTATGTCAACTAATATTGGTTGAACGGCAATGTGGTTCAAAAGAAGAATCCTTCGAGAACCAGATCACCAATTAAACCGGATAAAATCTCAAAATCGCAAGATTGTGGATGTTTTGGAAATTGAGGATATACCAAGTACATCGGGATTTTACTAGGCTGGGTTGTAGAGACATGAGTTAGGTAATTATGGTTTAGTAGCTTTTCCACCAGTCAAACAATAAATCATTCAACTACCAGTAAATGGTGAAGTTTCGAAAAAAGCACTTTTTATTTAATTTGTTTGTTCCTGTTCTAATTTTAAGATCCGTGCTTATATGATGTCTTTAGTTTGAACACTGATCGTAAATTGGTGAAAGATTTTATGCACATTGGAAAATAATCTTCTAAGCATATGCCTAAACATGTAATACTTAGCTAGTCGGTGTGTTACGTTTATTTTTCGCTGTTTGAAAAATGTACTTGCGGTAATTATTGGAACCGCGTATTAATCTAAAACTGTAGGAGGCTTAAAATTTGAGAGTATGTTACGCTTTTGACAACTGCAGACATCCTGAACTGGTAATACTACAGATTATAACTGTACAACGCAAATAAATCACTTTTATTGTCAATACGTCAATGTTTTTTGAAATAGTGTGTGAAATATTGAAAAATATACTGTTATGTATAGAGTGACGTCGTATGTGGCGGCCAACAGTATGCCCGAGACAACGCGATGTTGGTCGTAAAACCAACTGTAAGAGACCGGCCTGTAAGTCGTACTGACTAAGGTTCAAGCGTGACAGTGGCGGTATCCGACGACGAGTCATCAAGAGTCCAATCCGACATTGTACGTAATGTACAATATAGTGTCAAGTCCGGGAAATGTCACCATGTACGGTTTGTGTCAAATCAGTGAATAGCGTAAAGGCGCTATATTACAACAAACAACGTCAAGGCGTCATAAAATAATACTGTGTGCGCTATTGTTGCAGACCGAGTGCTAGGAGGTTTAGTTGCTCCGTTCGTGCCGGTAATCGCATATAGTGGTCAAGGCCTTAGCGACTAGCGGACGAAAGTGACGAAACGTTGCAATGCGTATGTATCTCGTCGCCATCACGTCTTTAAGTTACCTCGTTACGTAAGCGTTGTTGTGGGAATTAAGCCGGTTAGAATTTACTAAGAACTTAGACGTTAATACGAATTCAATACTAATGCAAATAACAAAGCATAAACAATGCAATACAACTTAATTAGATTTAAACCCCGTTGAAATGTAATCGGAAATTAACTGGCAAACAAAACTCTATCGAGAACATAAGACAAAATAAACAATCCGAATACAAGCAAGACAACAGTTTAAATAAGGTTATAATAACCAGTTTTTTAGTTTTAATAATGTCTCAAATCTTCAGCGAATTATTACAGGTCAGTTTGTATGCAGTTTTCTGAGAACGCTAATAACTTTTGAGCGAGTGCCATACGGCCGAAAAGCATTATATATACGAAAAACTCACGGGTAATGCAAACGATATATGAAATCTTGGCCAAATCGGTGAGACACAACACGTGCTATAGCCGTCTAATTGCCTACGAGCAATGACAGTGCAAATAACTGTAAATGACACAAATCGTACGCAAGTGTTTCCCAAGCATAAAATATGCCGATATCCAAATTTGTAGATACTTCCAGAACATGATAATAATCCACAAAACAGAAATAGGCAAATATGCATAAATTGGTTAGAATTGGCAGAAATAGAAGTGCACAATGGAATGAGCTCATAAAAATTAGTAGGCAATGGCAGTGGGGAGCCTGAAAACCTGAAAATAAAGAAATACAAGATCACTAAAAATATTGAATAAAATGGCGAACTGTAAAAGAATTGGCAGAAAATATATGAGCGTATGATAACTCGCGCACGAACATGGGTAGGAAAGTGGGGTTTACGATACTGAAAACGCAATATAAGACATATGTAAAATAATGCACATAAATGACATAGTTGAATTTGACCTGAATTAAGGTAAGTTTTAAGGGATTTAGCAGAAAATGGTAAAGCACGTATTGGCACATAAGTAAGCAATATGACAAGAATGTTGTGTCACCGAATATATATCGCAACCCAGAGACGTAAACTGAGACGGGTACAATGCACACCAAGGAAACGACATCGATAGGGATCAAGAGACGCCTAGAATAGGCACCAGTGTGACATACTGCATACTGGGGCACCACCTGACAACTTACGGATACTAAAAGCGAACTCTCTACTACTGCGTCATGCAGCCCGCGTCTCTGACTGTTTTCATCTTCGGCTGTATATGTCGACCGCGCGCTGCTGGCTAACATACAACACAATATGCATTGCATATCAGTCTAGGTACAAACCGGCTCTTTAGACCCTTTTTATATTGCATGTATGTGCGCATAATGTGCAAGCATGTATATACCAATTTGATATGCTTACTGATCATATGATTTTAACGTAGTGACAAATCCATAAGGTGTTCTAATTGCTAGCTGTTCATTAAAATGAAATACCCTTCTAATGACAGTTTTTCAACGTCATGAGATTTTTTTCAATGTCATTGTGTTTTACGCGTGTTCTTTTAGTTTCATGAATTATATATGTACATATTGAAGCTTTAGAATGAATTTAGTAAATATGCGAAGACGCACTCAATACTAAATAATAAGCTGTTTGACAGGATATTGTTCAAATTGGCATATATACTTATACGTGTATGCACTGACTAAGATGGATCGATCGTCGGGTGGCAACGTTGGCCGAAGGAAAAAGTTTGATACGAGGTTTCCACCGGTAGATACTTATTAATTCTGTTAGTGGATGATCATTATCACTGGAAATGGTTATAGGATTTGTCACTTGTTTTTGAAATCCTGGAAAAGCCATACGGAAAGGCTGGAAAGCTGGTGTGCCCCACCCCTTCAACTTTTGCAGGGGTGTGGAGTGCGTCGTGGAAAAGCTTTTAGAGTTGGGTACCCAGGAGGAGCGCCCCTTCGATCTTTGCATGACAGTTCGGCCTGATAATAAAATTAAGGGAGCAAAGTGAGCAGAAGTTTTCAGCGGGCTCCCCTTTGCAGAGAAGGGAGTCTTGGTCTCGGCAAGTCTCACTATTTGGCAGGTATCGTTTTCGGTTTTTGAGTCGGTGGTTTGAAACCGAGACCAGAACTCAAAGAGTCAACAAATGCTGGTAAACCTGTAAAAAGTAGCATTAAAAAGAATTAAAATCGTCTGCTGGGAGTGAGACACTTTGACATTTTGTGTAAAAGTTGCGAAACAGTACATATTTATGGCAAAAGATGCAATCTACACATGTTTGAACCAATAGGGGAAGGCACAAGGGTGCCTATAGACCCCTTTTGTCACCCACCGCCGTTCAGATTGAGCCACGGGCGTAGCTAAGCGTTTCATTTCAAGAGAGCTTAAGCAACTGAGCGAAGCTCGAAGTTTCGCGAAGCGTTTTATGTTTTGTACTCGGTGATCGAAAGGTGGATGTTCGTCTGTCCGCCCGCCTGTCCCTCCGAAAAGAATCTCAGGACCGTTGAACCGTCTTTGATAAACGTTACTGGTTGAAAGCTTATTATCCTGGGGTATTAACCTTGCATTGGGTTTAAAATTTTAAGCCGTTTATTAACTACAGTCTAATTTGCTTAATTGGTTAAACCTAAATTAGACATTTTATTGTATTTTACTAATATTATTAGGGTTACAATGAGCAATCTAATTTCAATCCGACAGGGAATTGGGTACGAGAAATTTGAGTGAATTATTTACGAACCTCCAAAACCGTTAACTGAATAGTTAGCTAATAGCTAATTTGCATTTTAGCATATTTGATAAGCCTAAATTAGGGGTTTTTACTGTTTTGCACTAATTATTAGTGTTACAAGCAGGATGTGACCGGATACTAATTTACGGGATATCGGAACCGGGTTCGGATATTGCATATTATGTTAAAATGATTTATTTTTTCGCCGTATTTTTAGCGTGCTCAAGGTTTTCGTATGTTATAAAGTTCAACATTGCTGCTGATAAACTGAAATTATTTAATGTAAAACTGCGTTTAACTCTCGCTTATGTCATTGGGCGCCGCAACCGTAAATCGCGTTTCCAGTAGGTAAACGAACCGGATACGGATATCAGGTTTTGCCGGATAATTAACCGGAACCGGATGTCCGGATGCACCCATGGTTACAAGCAATCTAATTTCAGTCCTAAAGGATTTTTGGATACGAGGAATCTTACTAAATTGTTTACAAACCTCTGACACCAATACCGTTAAATAGTTAGCTAATTTGCAAATTAGCATAATTGATAAGCCTATATTACGACTTTTTACAATAGTTCAATTAAAGAGTTTCTCGGTGCCGGGAATCTGAATAAATTGTTTACATACCTTCAAAACTAACCGAATAGTTAGCTAATAGCCAATTTGCATATTAGCATAATTGATAAGCATGAATTAGGAATTTTTAAATCATTTCACTGATTATTGGAAAAAAGTAGGCGGGCCAAAATATGCGTTTATGTTTTATAAGCTTGGAATGTTTAACTCGGCTGATTAAAAAAGTATGTTCGGGCTTCGCTCAGTACACGTTGTTTCACTGCGACTTGTTAAAATATATTTTGAAAACACAAAAGCTATGAAAAACTCAAAAAAAACTACGAAAAAATTCGAATTTATTTTATTCTGAAAGTTTTAATTTTTCGGTGATGACCAAAAATTAACTGAGACCGAGACATTTCACGGCCGGTCTCGGTTTTAACCAAGACCGCTCATCCCCGTTGCTTTGCGAAATTTTTGTAAGGAGAATGTTGTACGTACGTCAGGGTGCAACCGGAATTCCGGTTCCGGCATTTTTTCACCTTCCGGGTCCGGTAAAATTTTACCGGATTTAAACATTCTGGTGTTATAATTTGGCCGTTTTCTTAACTTTGCTAATTTTTAAGAATCTCTTTTGAAAGCCACTTGTACTTCGAATATAAGCCATTGATGGTGGATTTAACTTCAGTCGATGATACACCAAATAAAATAAATACCTAGGTTCGACTAAGGTTATTTAACAAAAATAGAGCAAAAAATAAGATTAAAATGAAATTTTTGGTGAAATGCATTTTTCACTTTCCGGTTCCGGTGAAATTTTCAAATTCCGGTTCCAGTTCCGGTTCCGGTAAATTGTAATTCCGGTTGCACCCTGACGTACGTATGTATATATGTTGAGCGTACTACAAACTCTATGCGGTATAGACGAAAAATATGTACAAATAATGTAGGCGACTGTTTATAAAGTTTTGCATTTTAGTGTCGTATCAAAAAGTTGATGCAGAAAGACGACCAAATTGGAAAGATGGCGGCTTCGGTACCCGTTGTTGTGGGTGAGTGCTGTTTTATATTTATTTTTTGCTTGCCATTGATTAAGCGTTGGCGTTGGTTGCTGTTTGTACGTATATTGATTTATATTTATATAACAATATTGTTAAGCGTTGATGTTAAAATAACTTAATTTGCATGTTGCAGAGAGAAGTATGGAGTTGTTTCTCAAAGAACTTCTGAATAAATCGGCTAACTTAATGCAAGGAAAAACGTTGACACCAGTTGCTGTGTAAGTTTAACATTGTGTGAAACCTTCCTGATAAAATACAGTTTAGTTACTGAAATCAAGTGCTACTGCATAGATGATGTATATATAGCGCTAAACTTTAGAATATCGTATCTGAATTGGTACTAGCGTTAAACCATGTCTATTGAGATCAACTCAAAATGTCTGCTTGTGTTGCATGTTGTCCTATGGGGTTTACTTTGCGTTTTGTTTATGTTTTTAGAGGTAAGGGTGCAGCCAGACGGATTTTAGGAGATTAACCCCTTTGGGATTTTCGTCCAGATTGTTTTAGGTGTTTTTAGTTGGTAATACAAGAGCACGCCTCGAAATGTTTATACGAATTCACCCTGTCGTTAACGCCTTTTCCAAATTCCTGGCTATGCTCAAGTTCACAAATATGATATGTGTTGTAGCAAACAATGTGTCGAACAACAGCAACATTTTTCGTTTCTGTGTCCCTTGGTATCTGGTGTTGATTGTGGTGCAACAACGTCATGTGTTGTACAACCAAAACAAACGTCTGCTACAACTGCATCTACATCGAAAGTTGATTCAAATTATAATTATGATACTCATTACTCAGGAAACACGACGACAACAACAACAACAAGAACAACAACAACAACAACAACAACAAGCAGAACAGCAGCAGCAACAACAAAAACAAATATAACAAGAATAACAGCTGCAAAATTAACAGCAACAGACATAACGACAGAAACAACTGTACGCAGGACTGAAACCAATTATACAAACGATCCTGTAACAAGTTTTAAGCCTGGTGGAGGTCTAAGACGGTTACTTCCAGCACCTCGGAGGCGTTCTACTGAAAATGCGGCGCTTAATTTAACCGGTAAAATGTGTCAGGGAAGCCAAAGCAATAATATCACAGTTACATCTGGCTCAATCGATAATGACCTAGCAATTGTGGCGGCAACGTCTGTAGGAATGAGATGGTTTGAAACAAGGTTAGCTGTTGAACATATAAAGACGAAATGAAACAACGGTACGTAACTATAAACAAGCTTTATGAAGTTCGTTTGCCTACGCTCCGGTTACAATAATATTTTTCTGGTCGGTCACAGATTTGGTGGAGTGGTGGGCTAAACGTTTTTGGTACCCCAACTGTCATAAAGATAGATTGTAAGCAAAGTAAGGATGTGCCGATTACTTGGAATAGGTAATAATAGGCACTTTTCGTGAATATTGGCATCGGCACTGCAAAAAACTTGTCGATTCTTTGCCGATACTTTTTGCAGATATAACTGTCAGTTGGATCAGTTTCATTTCTGGGCGCATATCTGTGTGTCTGGCCTGGAATACTGTTATCTCTTTAGCGTTTGCTGCATCGGCAAAAATTTTGATATAGGTAATCCCTAAAGCAAAGCCATTTGGTTTTACAATCGGCAAGTGAACGGTTGGAATGTGATTAGAACTCGGTTTTAAAAAAACCGAATCCGGGAATGTTGCCACCCTGCTTCATGGCATTGAGTAATGACATATATATGACCATTAAAGTTACCTAGAGGCCCTAGGGGCCGTTGCCGACCGGAGCCATGGCGTGGGCCATTTTGGTGAAATTGTTTTTTCGCTGATCGTTTAAAAAGTTTTAATAAACCAAAACAAATTCAAAACGTTTCAAAACACTTTTTTCAATTGCAGTTCTATTTCTTAGCCTGCACAAGCGACAAAGGCTTGAAGAGACTGCTTTGTCGGAAGCAAGCCAGGAATTCAGTTCGGCACAAAAACCTAAAACAAATTGCGCTGAAGAGAAGAAACATACGACTAATGTAACTACTTTTTCGCGAAGTTGTAGCGATTGCGAAACAAAAACCATATCTCAGGACCGAAGTGACGAGGTAAGCGTTTGTTTGGCTCTTGTACAATTTTGCTCTTTATTTACATTTTGGCTTAGGTTAACAAACTTCAGCTCTAGAAAAACTTACCTACGTATGCATAAGCATTAGTCTTAACTCTTATTGTTGGGCTAGTGTGCGAGAGCCGTATAGCGTTTAACGTAAGTCCTATGGTTTGCTTGTTCGAAGTTGCGAGACCTACAAACTATAAATGAAACGAGTTGTTAGAGTGAAAATGATATTTTTAATTTGTTATGCTAGTGGTAAATGCTAAAAAATTTTCTTTGCAACCTCTTGTCGTTTTAGCCACCACATCAAGAGAAACTTTCTCTTAACAAACACCAAAGAACACAGTCTACGGGTGGATTGGAAAGCAACACTGTTTTTACAATGTAAGTTACAAAGCATTTATTGTTGTCTTTAAAAATAATGGAATGCCTGTGTTAAGGTTAAAGTTAATCGTGACAGATGGTCGGCGCTGCCGGAGTAAATTAAAATTTTTCATGGTATTCGGTGTCGTACCGCGCCGTGCTCCGATTGGTATATGAAGCCGGACGATGTCATATTTTTACTTCTACACAGTTGCAAATGTTGATATAAGTCGTATCGTTAGCTAAATTTTGAAAAAGCCTAATCCTTTAGATCCGGCAACACCTGTTGGTGTTTTGCGCAATTGACTGAAAACAGACTGAAGATTTTCAGAAACTGTTTATTTGTGCGTTTTGGATAAATTCAAAACTCGATATTTCAAAATACACACGTTTCTAGTGTCTGCATAAGCATAGACTTACAACATCGAATTCACGTGTTAAGCGGCTACAATCTTGTTATATGCAATACTTTTATCTATACAAAGGGATTTTTCGAAATCAAGATTTGTATCCAAGTTTGGCAATATCACAATTGGTTCGGAATCGGTTAAATTTATTGTGGGTTCGGTCGGTGCCACCCAGTTTGATTGTGTTTATGTGATGAGTGGAATTTAATTTTAAAAGTAAATGCTTTTCAGCCAAGCGTCTCCCTATATGACAAGCTCAACCGTTTCTGCGGACGAAACGAAAATTGAACGCAAACAAGAGCTATCGCCAGCAGCTGATGAGTCTATTGGTCATCGGCGGCCAGTAATCAGTGTAATTTCAATGTCACAGTACTGAATTTTTTTGAGAGGGTTTGACAAGAATCAGTCCTACGCATAGGTTTATGTTCAGAAAAATTTAACAGAACTACATTATTATTGTAAAATTAGAGCTGTGACCAATGTTGCTAAAAATACGAATTTGACTGTTTTGGGATGCGTTTTTTATCAATCAAATGTTGTTTAGAAATTTTTCATCGAATTTACATTTCTTAGAACCTGTAACTTCCTGGGATAAGTGCTACATGTATTTGAGAATACCGCTCGAAGATATAGATTAAGTTATGGTCCAAATTGTGGCTAATTTGGAAGCGGTTTTCAAACCTGAAGGTTAGCAGCTACTTGATCTGTTCTATGTTGCAATTATTATATCAATATTCTAGAGTTATATAGTATTATGTTGTGGTGTGTAATGTTTTGTTCAGTTCTTGACTGAAATGTGTATATTTTATTGTATGTTACATAATAATTGTATCATAGCGGTTTGTATAGCTCTTTGTAGATAAGTGGTAAAGCAATGAACTGGTTATTCGTACTGTAGTTGGGTCGAACCGAAAACTGCCGAGTGCAAGTGCAGTAAAAACGTCTTTGTTGCAATTCTGGGGTTTCGATCAGATTATTGGGTTTGTCAGCATGTACTCATTTGAAATGATGGCTTTAGTTGACACGATGCGTCTTGACGAGCTGAGTAAGAATCTGGTGTTTCGGTCTGACAAAAACTTTATAAAACATCTACATCTGTATTCATTTTGCGTTAAAGTTTATATTGAACGAAATACATTGGTTGAGAAATATTCAGTGGCTTCGGTTGGCACCAGCCCCGCCTCGCTAATGTTGTTTTGGGTACCCGCTCCGACACCGAAAAAACGTTGACTTCTGGACAACATTACTCTGTGCAGGCAACGGGACAATGACGGCTTCAGTGGGTATGAAGGACGCAATCGTTGCCATCAGATATGTTGAAAAGTTTGCAATGCAAATTGCTTATTTATAGCTCAAAACGTGTTTTCTTTGGAATGTCGCCGAATTTGTTAGGTTCTGTTTAAAAATTCAATTTTCAATACAATGTCAAGTGCCCTTTATCACCATGAAAATTAAGGATCCATCAGTGCCTTTAAGGGTTGCGCTATACTTTAAGCGCGACAACACGCGGCACGATAAACTTTGCCGCACGCCGTCAAATAGACTGCTTATATTGTTGTTAGCAACACGCGAGGCGTCCGGCACAGTAAAGTACAGAGCAACCCAAAGAGTCAAAGCTTTTGCGGTTCAGTATTTTTGAATGGTTATATAGAGAACTTGTCCTAGGTTTGCAGGTCTTTAACATGCAAAATACGTCAAGTGTATGTGTCAACAAAATTCGCTAAACATATTGGGAGCTTTTCTGCGCAGTGTTTAGAATCCTGCAGGATCGGCCAATGTCATTTTCGGCGTTGTTGCTGTAGATTAAGCATATTCTTAAGCCGAAGCGTTGAAAAAATATAAACTTACGTCAGGCAGCCAAATGCGGGACGGTACTAAAACTGACGTGTTGTGCTTGAGTACTACTAGATTTATCCCAAACTGACCAGAGGTTCTATACTTAGTTGACAATCCTGATACAAGTTTGTTGTTTTTATTTCAGTGCTGTCCAACAGTTTTAGACATTAATTTAACGGTTATTGCGGAAGTGATACAGAGGTTTGTTTGAAATGTTTAGTTTTAATTTCAACAGTAATAAACCAGTTGCTCAGCATGATTACAAGTTCATTTTGGTGTTTAGTTTAGGTTACTTGAATATACATTATTGTCGTGTTTTGATCATGTACCCGTTAGCATTTGGGCAGGTTTACAATTTGGGTGAGGTTTTAGATGTGCGCTGAAGCGATAAATAATATATGGGCCTGCGTGGGAATCTGTTTACTAAGTCTAAGGCTAAACCTAAGACTAAGCTTCACCGATTTCAAGTTTTCCTGCTTTGCAGTGGGCAGTCCCCTATATACACATGACGATGGTCTCATATTATGTAATCTAGTTCCAGGTTTAGATTAGTAGGTGAACTGTACCACGCTGAGTTATGAGGCAGTTTTATTGCTTTTAATAGCAATTTTTTCAGTTTAATTTAAATTTTTGGCCGCTAAAATGTCGGCTGCTTCGAGAAAGATTAAGTCAGTGAGTGAGAAACACGATATCTGGGCCTTGAAGAAGCAACTTCCCATAGCTCTGTATCGAGTTATTGACGTATTTTTGTAACGTTGCCAAATAAATTTCAACGTTGTGTCTGGTAGATTTGTATCTTTTTTATCAATATAGAGCGCATTCCAGTAATACCTCTTTTCCGGTTATACCCGGAGCGGGGGTGGTAAGTCAAAAATATTCAAATTAAAGCCGTTCAGCCGTTCCTAAAGCACCTGATAGAGAACTTCAAAACCGTTGCACTCTGATAGTGTTTATTTATTTTTTGCACGCACCAAATGTAAATATTTCAAAAGTTCGATTTTTGAGTCGTATACGAAAAGTCTTAAAATTTCAAGATTCCTGCTTTTTGAATTCCCATGTTTCAGACATTAATAGCCTTAGGTGGCTCAGAATTTCGTGTCTGAAATAGTGAAAACAAATGTCATATTCAAGAAATAATTGCCTTATATGCAAAAATTAATTTCTGATTTTAATGTATGTAAACTTGTTTGTTTATCTTCTTAAGGCTGTATGTAAATCATCGAGTTTGAAAGATATTTCGCGCTGAGCTCAGACTCGCCAACCAAGTTTGCGTCTTACTCGTATCTTAGGTTGAAAAATTAGGGTATTTGGTTGAGCTTTAACCCCCTGTTTTTCAGTCGCTTTCTCTGCTTGTTTGTTTTGTATTTCAGACATATGTCAAATATTTCAGAATTATTTGTCTTAATCGTTCATAAAACAAGGTTTTAAATTTAAGCCATTTAAACGTGAAATATTTCGGGAAGATTTAAGAAAAAAGTGAGGAATTCAAAACATAATGTCTGGAGTCCGTATTACGACTTGGCGCCTTTCCGGGCCACTGGCCAACTACCAAAACAATTATTTACCCATAACTGACTCGACCCATGTATAGAACAGGGCCGGAACAGTAGTATAAACATATTCCTAAGCCTAAACCTAAACAAAAAGTAAGACAAAAGCTTAAACTGACTCTATTACAGCCCCACCAGAAAACGATCCGGCCGTGTTCTATACATGGGCCAATGAGGGGTCCTTATGACCTCAAACAATCGAATATTTTAAAAGTTATACTTTGGGTGTGGGATGATCAATGGTGGTAATGTGCATTTAAAATATACCGGAATTTGTCAAAATAAGGTTTGTGGATAAACGCAAGCTGGGGATTGATAACGGAAAAGTCCGGTATTCAAACGTTGGCCAATGTAACACTTTTACCACTGCCGTAAGCATATTTACTAAAAGTTTAAACAAAATATAGTCTAAAATTTAAGCGTAAACTGTTCAGAATCCCATAAGCAAACGAGACGGCCGTAAAAGCAGCATAGGTCCGAATGATTTGCGTATGGAACTTGTGGGTTTTTAGGTTTTGGACAGAATAATTTTCGTTGTAAATTATTAAATATAATGTCGGCACCTCCGGGAATGAATCCTGTGCAAATTGCAGTGTTTAGGTGAGTTAGTATGTAACTGTTATAATGGCTAATGTTGCCAGTAGTATAAGCATATGTCTAAGCCTCAGCGTAACGGTGGCGGCTATACTTTAGATGAAGCGCCGTCCATCATCGTGTGGTGTCGTTATATATCAGGGTTCCAACAGGAACTACGTTTGACCGGAACAGGAACAGGAATTGAACTTTTTGCACGAACGGGCACATAAACAGCAATTTGGAACATATTTCATCTCCGAATTACTGTTGGACTTTTTAGAAAACTAGCCACCAAATGGCATAAGCGAATTTTCCGCTATTTCATTACAAAGTTTTACAAAAACACATCAGATTTTTAATCTAACAACAAAATTTAACCAATATTGCAAAAACACTCACTTTCGAAATCACTTTTTAAACACAAAGTTCCAATATTTGGATGCTTATGAATAATTTAGCACAAAACCGTTAAAAAATTCCGGGTCTTGCATCTTTGAATGCAGTAACAGGAACAGGAATTGAATTTTTGCATGAATTTCCACCCGGAACAGGAATTCTAATTGAACCCTGATATGTATATAAAGTGCTGTTAAAACCAGTTTTTGGTATCGATATATTGAAGTTTTTTGTATTTAGTAAACATCGACAAAGAATTTTTATATGGGCCCACAATCAAAACGACCCTCAAGCGAGTTGCTTTTGTCTACAGCAAAACCTAAGCCTAATGTATTGTTTTTTGATGTACGGTTATTCATTCAGAGCTCAAAATTAACATAAGTGGAGGTGGGACTTAGCTACGCAATTATTATTTTATTTGTAGTGACAAACTCGAAACATTAAAGCGGTTACGCTCAGAATGGATGTCACAGTTGCCGACAGCACGAAATGATGTTGAACAAATTGAAGAATATCAGAAAGAGCTTGACCATTTAAAGCAACAAAAAATTATGCACGTTGAAGAATTGAAGCAGATTAATCAAGATATCAGTGCGGTAAAGTTGGAGGCGTTTGTAAGCGGGATTTGAACCAGTTGCTATCATGGGCGTAGCCAGGATTTTGAAACGAAAAAGGTTTGCTACTGTGAAACTTTCGAACGGGAGGCAGTGATGCAAGCTGAATAAGTTATCAAAACTGTTTTACATGGGGTTGACCCATGACTACGCCCTTGGTTGCTGTTTTGTTTTTACTTTTTATGCGGCCGACATTTTGGATGTTGTCAAAATCTAGTGCTGCGCCCAGCTTATGCTGGCATTTGGCTTGTTGGGGAGCAACTCCGCAAAAGCCTTGCCCCCACCCAGGGTTGGGCTTACGAAATGTCCGCGGTGTATTCATATACGTGTTTTGTAGTACCAAACTCTTGTATATAGAGCCATTGAAGCGAAAAGTTTGCATGGCTGCGTAGGTCAAGGGTGGCACCGAATCTACGATTTGACCGAATCCGAATCCATTGGTTAACTTAGAATTACTTAGCGGTATCGGTTGGGAAATGTGAGAGACGCTCTCGAGCTCAGACGGTTTCGCTACGTATTCATATTCGTAACTTGTATGCCAAACTCACGGTATATAGAATTATTTTAGTGAAAAGTTGGCACGGCTGATTAGCTCAGTGGTTACAGCAGTGGACCGGTAATCGGTACGTTGTGGGTTCGAGCGCCACCGCATCTGCATCAAAGTTTTCGTGAAAGGCTCTGTATGGTACTGCTTAATATAGACGTATGCTTACCAAACCTACGCTATATTATAACTTTTGTTTTAGCTTGAAGCAACGATTAAACAAGCTACATCTGCGCAGCAAGTTTTGTCGAAATTGCGTCAAGTGGAAGCTGATGTTAATGCTACTCAGAATGCTCTCGGGAGTCAGTTCTCGTGTTTTGAAGGCGATTCAGCAAGCGACGTTCAACGGTACGTTTAGGGTAGTTTTTGACTATTTAAATAGGGTCCGGCGGCGTCCGACACCGTACGGCAACGCACATTAATTGCCAAATAACACCGTGTTTAATTTGTAAACAAAAATTTTCTGACTTGTGGTGCCGCACGACCGTTGTTATGCCACCGTTAGGGTTGAGCTACGCTTCCTAGAATAAAACCTCTCAACGACTTGGTTAGTAAGGAGTTACAAACGAGCGAACTACGACAGGTATACTTTAGCGAATCAATCTAACATTCGATTTTTGAGGTGCGTTCAAAATAAGATTGCGGTTTATTATATTTAATCGTTTTCTACTGACATCGGCATTGTGCGTAAAAAATTTTATCCGGTTACAATTTGGGAGCCAGTGTATTCACCACTGTCAGAATGTTATATTTTTTCGTGCATGTGGATAGTGTTGCGTTGAAATAGACATCTAATTAATTGTGTGTGTAAACTCTGGGATGTCTGAAAACTGATATTATACATTATGCACAAACTGTGGAACAAAAATGAAATCATCTTCGTTATAAACAAAGTTAGAATTCAAGTTACAATTTATATACCAGCTCGAGTAGAAAAATTGAAGTCCGACTTTAGTTTCGACTAAATTTTATTCTGGATAAAATCTTTGTTTAATGAGCAGGTCGCAGCTGTTTTCATAACTTTGTTTGTTTTTACGGTTTTAGTGTCCTGCCAGACGTTGTTAGTGCAACAAATGATAGCTCAATGACAGATGCGTTACATCGATCTGGAAATCATGTAGTTGCTGCCGCAGAAAATGGCATAGGAGAAGATTCAAATGCGATTGCGTATGGGCAAAAACAACAACCTGCTGGCCATAAATCAAACAAGCGTAAAAGCGACCATCCCCAGCATAATTCCGCTTGGGGCCAAACTGGAGCAAGCTTAGCTTCGGTTGAGTCTTATGGGCTTTTTGGTGAGGTGGGTAGAAAAAATGCTGATAGTTTGAACGAGGCTCAAGTGAAGTTTCGACTGCCGGCTGGGTATTTAGCCGTTGAGAGCAAGCAAGGGTATGCGAGAAGAGAAGGAAATATTGGATACCAGAGTTCGGGGCTGGAAGAAAACGATAAAGCTGTTACTGTTAATAATAATAATAATAATAATAATAATCATAATAATAATAATGAAATAGGTACGGTCCATAATGACATAGCTACTCTTAATCCTGTAAACAATTATTCAAATGCAGTATCGTGCTTTACTGAGTTTGCATCGTTGGCTGACCTAGGTGGGTTGGCTAGTACGCTGTTTGGTGGAGCAAATGGGCAATCCGGAGTGGCGCCTACAGTTTCGATTTTGGGACCTGATTCGAAATCTAGTGCCATGGGCTTCGGAGAATATCAGCCTCTCTCGAAAGAAAGGATCGTGAATTGTAATGGTCAAAATGAGGGCTCTGGTGCGGCAATAGTAGCTGCAGCGCCTGGTAAATCCGCGGGGTTTGGGCTGGACGCTGGTGGTGGTTATTCTAGCCCTGGAAGCATACTTGGAAAACAACAGCCATATCCTAGGAAGGTATGTGCTTTATCTACAAGGTTATTAAAAGGATGGTATTCAGAATTGTATTTAGTTTGAGGAGGGCATAATCTTAAGTGTACTTTTTGTCGGCCAACTGAGAAAGCGACACAATCTTGAAACTTTGTAATCCGCCGGTTTTCAAAAGCCAATAAGCTTATCTCTTCAAAATTTACGTGTATGTTGTAGCTCCTTTATAGAGTTCTGGTGTAATCAACTATTTCGTATAATCTCTTTGCAGCTTTTTAGTTTTCTACAGCCTGTATTCTCGGCACATATTATGTATCAGTTGGTGATAGGTTTTGCAGGTTTTGAACCAGCGAATCAGAATGTATCAGGTAAATGCAACACGCTATCTGACGCTAATCAATTTTTGATTTCCATTCTAATTTTGCTGATTTTTTTAAACTAGATTGTCTTCAAAATTTAAATTAGTTTTATGTTCACTGAAGTTAATAATAATAATAATAATAATAATAATAATAATAATAATAATAATAATAATAATAATAATTGTTTGCTGAAGTTAATAATAACATTAATATAATATTTAGCATCGCGTTTTGAAAGCAGAAATATGTGATTGCGTTTCAGACTTGTGCCTCGTGCCAACAGCAAATACACCGCAATGCTCCAATTTGTCCGTTATGCAAGGCAAAAAGCTCATCGCGTAATCCGAAACGTCCTCGAAAAATAACGCCGAATGACGCGTGAGAAAACGAAATGGAGCGTGAGAAGTTCCCACGCTCTGATTACTAGATAAATCTTATAAATGCGCCAGAGCGTCTGGCTATAGAACTTATATGTGTTCAGAGCGGCAAGTATGCCATGTGGCATTGTTATGTATTCCATGAAACTGTTTAATTGTATGTTTAACATGATGTGGTTTGCTGATAAGCTCAGCTTTAAGCCAGGGAGCGACCGGATATTAAATGTTATCCCGACCGGAGCCGAATAGTAAATTATTTACTTTAACCGGATATAGCAACTATTTTTATACGTGTTTGGTAGTATTTGAGTGGTGCAAAAGTATACTGTTAGCATGGATTTTTAATTTTACTTCATTATCAAAAACTTAAGCTGTTACTTGACTTGCTTGGGAAAGCAGACGCAGCAGAACGTCTGGCATTTGCATATGTAAAATGCAGTTTATAATTTGATCTGATGCACTACAACCGTATTATCTGCTCTGTGTAGATCGGATACCCATGTCTGTTTTTATCCGGGTATTAAGCCGGAACCGGATATCAAATCGGTCACTGTTTTAAGCTTAAGTTTAGGTGTATCTTAGCATAGGCTTTATTTTAGGCTTATGTTGGATAACGTAACGTAATAATATGTTGTCGCATTAGAATACGCTGACTACTCGGAGGTAAGCTGAGTAGCTGATTTTAGCTTAAACAATGAAAGATACAGTGTTGTCAGATTTGGAATTTGCCCGACTGTAATTATTACGTGCCTATTTTACTAGTTAGCGTTTTAAATTTACTGCGACTTTGTATTCTATAAGACGAAGGCTGAAATATAAGCATTTTTACTGACAGTTGAAAGTGTCTGAATGTCAATTGTTGATTTTTTGAGGTGAAACTTGCTGGAGTTTACTTACACTTCCACGCTTGAATCTAACACGTGTAGATCTGGATTGTGTATCACAAATGCGGCAAAGCTATTTGAACAGGATATCATTTTCAAAATGATATGGTGTTAACATTGAGTTATCAGAGTAGTACGAATCATTGACAACGATTATTACCTATATCCATGGCCTCATGTACAGATCAGGGGCGGAACGTTTTGCTGCGTGACTGTCATAGAGTAAGCGTAAGCTTTAGATATATTTTTGCTTCGGATTAGATATAAAGCTCATTGTTACGGTTAGGGTAGGTTTAGAAATTGGCTTGTACTACTATTACGGCCGTGTTGTATACATTGGCTTAATCATATATAAATTGATTGTCGTTTTTAGAATAATGTTTTTATTATTCGTTGTACATTATGCATATCATAACGCTTACATTTCAATTGAAACGATCTCTTATTGGTAAAATATATATATATGTGTATATATATATATATATATATATATATATATATATATATATATATATATATATATATATATATATATATATATATATATATATATATATACTATTATACTTGCCATTTTAACATTTTTATCATTGTAATAACTTTTTTTGGCGTATTTATCGTGTAATTTGTCGTGTTCGGTGTAATTTTGGCCGTTTTATTTTTTTACGGCAACTGTATTGGTTGGGGTGGTATACGGTCAAACGGGGTATTATGAGACTGAGACACACCAAAATACTTGGCTGTTTGAAGCTTTTCGTTTTCTGACGCGTTAATATATCTTCAATATAATTTTACTGCATTATGGCATTTTTACCCGTAGATTTCAATAATTTTGTAGTGCTAATTTTGATAAAATCAATAGCCAACGCCGTGTTTTTCAAAAAAGATCACACTGTCTCATAAGTTGTACCGCAAAAGGATATTATGAGACACACAGCTGGAATTGATAAGATCAAACGCGTTTCTACTGATGTTGTCTGTTAATAGACGACTTCGAGGCAAGAAGAGCCAGTTGTGTATGGGTCGTAGGACTAGGAGTGGGTGTGACATAAGAAACTTTTTGGTTAGTTTGTTGTAAATATGGAAAACGACATTTACATCGGGACGAGGGTTGAAAAAAATGATTTCAGGATGTTGCAGCTGGAAAAAGGGCCGTATTTTATTGTCAGATTCAGCGTAGACACCAGTGTACCTAGCGAAAGACAGTGGCTGCTGCTCGAATTAACACTGCATTTATGGAAGAATGCCCTGCCGAGTTTAACGGAGGGGGGGGGTTGGTCGCCCTGGATTACGCGTGCCAAGCCAACAGGGATCAAAACCAAAATTATGTATCAGGATTTAGTGCTAATATTGCTGTTGGCATCTCGATCACGGCATTGGTTGTCCTATGTGAAATTTCTCGATATGCCACTGGATATACGAGCGTATTGCATTATTGTTAACGGGTTTTTATACTGGTATTTAAGTACTTATTTCGTAACTGATATTCGAAATCAGTGTTGTTTTGTTATGCCACTGATTATTTTAGGCGTTAGGGATTTTAGGTTGTTTTAGGGCTGAAACGTCGTTCTCGTGCTAGTGTTTAAATGTGTGCATTTGGTTTATGTGCATATTATGTTTATGCTGTGTGTATATCGCAAGTTTGCTAATAGCTAATTTTAGTTTTATGCATATGAAATTATAGGATGTGGCCGGCGTCGGATATCGGATATGAAATTAGGATGTGGACGGTGTCCGATATCGGATATGACATTAGGATGTGGCCGGCGTCGGATATCGGATATGAAATTAGGAGGATGTGGCCGGCGTCGGATATCGGATATGAAATTAGGATGTGGCCGGCGTCGGATATCGGATATGAAATTAGGATGTGGGCGGTGTCGGATATCGGATATGAAATTAGGATGTGGCCGGCGTCGGATATCGGATATGAAATTAGGATGTTGGCGGTGTCGGATATCGGATATGAAATTAGGATGTGGCCGGCGTCGGATATCGGATATGAAATTAGGATGTGGCCGGCGTCGGATATCGGATATGAAATTAGGATGTGGCCGGCGTCGGATATCGGATATGAAATTAGGATGTGGCCGGCGTCGGATATCGGATATGAAATTAGGATGTTGGCGGTGTCGGATATCGGATATGAAATTAGGATGTGGCCGGTGTCGGATATCGGATATGAAATTAGGATGTGGCCGGCGTCGGATATCGGATATGAAATTAGGATGGGCCGGCGTCGGATATCGTATATGAAATTAGGATGTGGCCGGCGTCGGATATCGGATATGAAAGGGGGTTAGGATGTGGCCGGCGTCGGATATCGGATATGAAATTAGGATGTGGCCGGCGTCGGATATCGGATATGAAATTAGGATGTGGCCGGCGTCGGATATCGGATATGAAATTAGGATGTGGCCGGCGTCGGATATCGGATATGAAATTAGGATGTGGCCGGCGTCGGATATCGGATATGAAATTAGGAAGTGGGGGGTGGATATCGGATATGAAATAGGATGTGGCCGGCGTCGGATATCGGATATGAAATTAGGATGTGGCCGGCGTCGGATATCGGATATGAAATTAGGATGTGGCCGGCGTCGGATATCGGATATGAAATTAGGATGTGGCCGGCGTCGGATATCGGATATGAAATTAGGATGTGGCCGGCGTCGGATATTGGATATGAAATTAGGACGTGGCGTCCTTTTTATCTTCAATTAATCAATAGCTAAAATTGTGTGTCTGGTTGTTAGATTTTTGGATAAAACAATGGCTCATGAACAAGAGCATATATTTTTGACACATCTCTGCCTTCCGATGGTTTATACTATTGCATTATCACATGCTTAGATTAGATTGTGGCTTAAGTTTAGGCTTATTCTCAGACTTAGCCGGCGTTATCCTTAAGTTGGTTGTGTGTGAAGGAAAGTGAACAAGTATCGTATCTTAAAGCTTGTCTGATCTGAGTTAAAATCAACTCACTGGAGTTTATGAGTATAAGTATATTTATATATGTATATTTATATATAGATATATACATTCGTTTTACAGGTTGTGTTTGTCTGTTTATATATCATTTTTCGGCATAATTATTTTTGATTTGCTTTATGACAAAATGTTCATGACTTTCAGATGCCAGTCTCCCTTCTTCGTTGTTCATTTTGTTGTTGTTGTTGTTGTTTCTCTTTTGTATGGTTAAGTGCTTCCATATATGTATTTGCCATAATATGAATATACCTACATTGATGTCGTACGCTGAGCACCGGATACCGGTTAGTTTCTTTAATTAATATGCTTTATAAATGTCCAAAATACCTATGATGACAACTAATTTTTTCAAAACAAAATTTGTTGGTTAAAAGCTTATGAAAATTGCGTGTGATTGAATATTTGACAGAATAGAATTTACTTAAAATAGAAGATCTGAACTTTGACGGTTACGGTGTTCACGGTTTGCGGTTGCATCTTGGACCATATACTGGCACAGGTTTATAGTGTCATCCGTGCAAGTATTGCATATGTCTGTAATGGTTTTGCATTGCTTTATTTTTACCGTTTTATATACATATATATGTATGTATATGTATATAGTATATATCAGGGTTTCCACAGGAACTAAATTTAGCCAGAACACGAACAGGAACAGGAATTAAATTTTTTGCAGGAACAGGAACTGGGATATTAAAGAATTTTCGTCACCGAACGACTGTTGGACTTTTTAGAAAACTTGTCAAATAATGGCTGAAGTGAATTTTGAGCTACTTCATCATCAAGTTTTTTTGAAAACACAACAGAAACAGTTTATTTAAAAAAAATTGAAGTAATTGCAAAAACACTCACGTCGAAGTAACAATTTTTCAACGACAAAGTTTGCAATATTTGAATGATTACAAATAATTTGCCACAAAAACGTAAAAATTCCGGTTCCTGCATCTTTGAATGCAAGAACAGGAACCGGAACAGGAATTGAATTTTTGCAGGAATTCCGGCCGGAACAAGAATTCTAGTTGAACCCTGATGTATATGTACATATAACTTGCGTATTTTTACGTCTCGGAAATTATGATCTTATATAATGTGCTTTATATATAGCTCACTGTTGTGGAAATGTATTTTCTTTTTCTGTATAAGTTATCCCATGAGCGAACGACAACTATGGGAAAGAGTAATCAGGTCACCGAAATTGTCGTTCTTGCACCTCCGCATCATAATACGACTGGATAACCGGATTCGGTATCTTACATTATCAGATATTTATTGCTGAACAGTATAACATAACTCTATTGCTTTTTTTCGACTTAGCCGAAATTATGGTATATTTTAATGTTTATAAACAGTTTAAAAGTGGTTACTTTGCAGTTTGTTTCTGGATGCAATGTTCATCGTGAAACTTGAAAAATTGTCAAAATTGTCTGTTTTCTGAAATTTTAATGTGTGTAGTTTTTTAACTTCGATATAGTATTTAGCAAACGAACATTTATGGCTTTTAATAGTTAGATGACGTTTTTTGTTGGAAACTTGGGCCCAAAAGATTACGGACGGAACGTTTTTCTGTGGGACTAGAAGCTCAATCTTTAGACTAATTTTTTTGCTTTGACTTAGGCTTTGGCTTATGAATATGCTTACAATACTGTTCTGCCTCCTGTTCTTTATATTGTCCGACTTGTAAAAGTTCGTGTTGCCAATTCTCAAGGAAGTAGGGGATGTATATACCTGTATTTCTAAAAATTGTATATTCCGCTAACGACTTGTTGGGATGGCTTTTAACTTTTAAATAGCGTTCTTCCGTAACTTGCCGTATATATTGTGTTGTTACATGCGTTTTTCGGTGATATGTTTTTCGGCATAAGTAAAGGGTGAATTTGTTGGTTACTATTGAGTGCTTATAGTTTGAAGTGATAAAGGATACTTTGCGTCTTGAAATCAGGGTCTAAACCGAATATCCGTTTCCGGTCAAAATAGCTGTCCGTTGCAATGAAATACCGGAATTTCCGATTTACAGTGCATAATGCATCTGTATATCAATTATAAGTAGTGTTTAATGTTTAAATGACGTGCGTACCTATTTTGGCCCTTGCTTATAGTTCGATGATTTGTCGCGTTTATTAAAATTTTGGCTCATGTTACGTTAAGAGGTGTCCAGGTTTCTGGTGGGTCCATAAAACAGTAGGTTTTGATACTAGATTATATTTTTTGCTTAGGCTTAGGAACACATTTTTACAAGGCTTAGGCTTTTAGGAATACGCTTAATCTACTGTACGCCGCTTAAAGTAACATTGGCCAAAATAGTTGCACTTTTATCCAATTTTATATTAAAGCATTGGCAATAATTTCATTGGCGTTTTTGAGGCCATAGTATAATCGATATCCAGTTTGCGGTATAAATTTGCGCTTACTCTCTTGTAATAATTATAAGTATAGTTTCAGCAAAATATCCATCGTTATTCGTCATTTATGTTACCGTATTTGATATATTTCATAGTCGGCAATTTCAAGACTCTGCACACCACAATACTTCTTAATTTTACTCAAATTTCTAAGTGCATTTCTCACTAACTGGGGGGGCTGTAGTATTTTTCAAATATACTCTATCAACCTTAAGCTTAATTTGGCTATTGTCGATGCGTAGCATCCGACTAAAAGTTGTTAGATAAAAACTGTATTCTTCTCTGCGCTATTTATAAGCGCTACATATTAATTCATATTTATATGAGCCTAGAAATATGCCTACTAGCAATGTGTCAACAACTTGAGTCTAGAAAATAAACCCATGAGCTTGGTGTTTGTATCTCCTCACAAGGGTGACCCGTTACAGTATCGAAGCCATCGAGGCTGCGTCAAAATTCGTGGTTTGTCCAGCACAGACACTGCTGTCTGAATGAATAATTTTCAACGGCCTGGCAATTCTATTTCAAGAGCCAATATTTTGTCATCTGATACTCGACCCTCAGCGTTTGGGTCCGGCAATGTTGTCGTGTTTCGTAGCCAGAAAAACGGTTCGTTCTGGTTCAATAGTTTCTTTTCCGCTTTCATCTTATCGCAACTGTACTGTGTGTAAATAACCATGAAGATTTCACGGCTAAAACTCTGTCTCATACTTTAGCTATGTTTAGGTACCCTAAAAGTGTACGGTATGCCCTATGTGTGGTCGGATATAACGATACTTGGACACAAAGTTGTACGAGTTGATGACAACGGAGGGTGCGGCTTCGGAACCCCCTGATAATAATTTCTACAACAATTAATACATTTGTATTTGCCAATCATTCTGGTTAAGGATCTATTTAGCCAGTGGTTACAGAAATATCAGACAGCCCCACGATTGGGCATTCTTAACACGTGCCTGTAGCAAGAGGGGACCAGGGTTAAATTTGCCGACCCCTCACAGAAAAAAATATAATTCCGCTTGTATTTATTATGTTCAGTCAAATCCGTACATCTCCTATTGAAATAGTTTTAAGACAAATACCAACTTGAGCGAAATACGAGCCTGCTTGAATAGAAGGTAAATTTTATTCATAAACAGGCTAGCAAAAATATTTTTTAACACCGTCAAAACAAATTTTTAGTCAAGACAAAAAAAACGAAGCTGGTCGTAGGGGACGCGGCCATCCCAGTCCTCTCCCCCCCGTAGCTGCGGCTCTAGTTTCAATAAATCCTTTAGCACCCATTGGCAAACTTGTTATGGTCTTTAAAGCACTACTTTGAGCCAACTCTGTCCCAAACCAAAACCACACCGGTAAAAACGGGTTTCTACGCTCATGTATCTGTCTACTGTCACAAAAGGGTTCTGGTGCCAAGGAACTTTTACTATGGCTTTAGACAGCAGCAATGCTGCGATTCTTGTCAGGAGGTGACAACTCGGCCTAAGAGTTATTTTTGCGAGCAAGCGCGCGAGTACCGAGCAAGTGGTATTTTCTGAGATCGGCGGGTGATTTTACAGCATATATAGGCTGTTCAAATTAGGAGCGGAACGTTTTTCTGTGGGACTAAAAAATATTAAGCTTATAAGCTTTAGACTATTTTTTTTGCTTGGTTTAGGCTTAGTCTTAGGAATATGCTCATTCTTATGCTTACGCTCAGGCTTAGGCTTAAGCATATGCTTAGAAATATGCTCATTCTTATGCTTAGGCTTAGGCTTAGACTTAGGCTTACAAAGAAGATTATACTACTGTGCCGCCCCTGTTCTTTACGTTGGCCAGCTCTTTTCAACAAAAAATTCAATGGAATATATTACCTTATCTCCCGTGTGTATACCCCTACGTTTACGAAAACAGTTTAGCTTGAATTTGTAAAGATAATTGCGTGTCGAACACTATTACCTATTGCTTTATAGATGGGTAGGTAAGTATTTAGGGCCGCAGGAAAGATTTCATGTTTCAAGAGGACGTGTAACCTCTTATACAAAAGTGTTTTTGTGTACGAAAAGCGTTGCGAACGAAATACGTTTTGTGATCCGATGACCTAGAAAATTATTCTTATCTTAGTTGAAAAATTCGTTTTTCTTTATTTTTCCGAAATCCTGGGTTGCAATACAGGTTCAAGTTGATCTTACCTTATTATGCCCCCTGTTAGGTACGTTAAACAATTTGTATGCCCTATACGTATCCTGTGATGTGTTCCTATACAGAAGCAAACTTTTGTGCTATTTGTCTATTTTAGAAGAAACTATTTCTTGAGTATATATACATGTTCGTTGCTGTCAAATAAATTTAATACAAACCTTTTTAGGGCGGCCTGTCGTTAGCTCAACATATCAGGGGAAATTGATAATTTTTAAACGGGCATCCGATACATTTATATAGCTCTCAAACGCTTGTTAAACTTTCAAGATCGTGTAAAAATCAGAGGCGGAACGTTTTTGCGCAAAACTGCAGCAGAGTAAGCTTTATGCTTTAGACTTGTTTAATTACGCTTCGGCTTTAGGCTTAAGAATATGTTTATACTACTGGTTTAATAAACGTGGAACGCTCACAATTATTCGACGTTTTGAGAACAATTTAACCTGATTTCACTGATAAATATTGCATTTTTTGCATGATTTTGTTGTAGAAACAAGAACGTTTTCCCTGAATGACATGCTTGTTGTATTAACAGTAAGTGTATTTGTAGTGTGTTGCAGATTCGTCCTAATAACAATAGCCAGGTAATCAGATATGACGCCGTTTTGTATAGAATAAACGTTGTTTCGAAAGGTTATATAGATGAACTATACGTTAGTCGGTGTTGGTATTGTTTTGACACATTCCCTGAAAAGTTCTCTGACAAAATAGCAAAATTCCCTGTTTTCGCTGATTTCTCCGACGAAATAGCAAAATTCCCTGTTTTCGCTGATTTCTCCGACGAAATAGCAAAATTCCCTGTTTTCGCTGATTTCTCTGACGAAATAGCAAAATTCCCTGTTTTCGCTGATTTCTCTGACGAAATTGCAAAATTCCCTGTTTTCGCTGATTTCTCTGACGAAATAGCAAAATTCTCTGTTTTCGCTGATTTGTCTGACGAAATAGCAAAATTCCCTGTTTTCGCTAATTTCTCTGACGAAATAGCAAAATTCCCTGTTTTCGCTGATTTCTCTGACGAAATAGCAAAATTCCCTGTTTTTCCTGATTTCCGTGATTTTCCTGTCAATGCGGACGACCCGACGATACATAATTCGAGCATTCGGTTTCAAATATTGCAACCATTTTCACTAAATAACATTTTTTTTAATTTCAGCATAAACTTAATATTTTAAATAAAACAATTTATTATTCATTTATATCTTAAAAACGAGACAATTATTAGCTTTAAGATCACACTGCATATGTTGCTGAATAAAAGCTAAAGATTTTTGATAGAAGGTAAGCTGTTCCCTACGCTTGGAATAAGATAGATCTCAATAGGAGCATATACAATAAGGATAGAAGGCATATTTGACCCTGAAATTTTTGGAAACCCTCAAAAAAGGCATTTTTCTATGTGCTCGAGTAGGGGTAAAAATTTGTTTGCATCGCGTTAATCGCTTGCAAAATAATTACATAAGTAGCATCAACTTCCTGAATTGAAATCAGGTTATGACCTTTATAGCCATAGACGTGTGTGGACCTCAAAAATTCAAATTTAGACGTATGGATGTTCGCCGAAAACGAATCGGTTACATGTTCCAAAATATGGCCCATGTAAAGATCAGAGACAGAACGTTTTTCTGTATGACTAGAAAAGAGTAAGATTAAGCTTTAGACTAATTTTTTTGCTTGGCTTAGGCTTAGGCTTAGGCTTAAGCTTAGGAATATTCACATTCTTACGCTTTAAAGCGTAGGCTTAGGCTTAGGCTTAGGCTTAGGAATATGCTCATTCTTACGCTTTAAAGCTTAGGTTTAGACATAGGCTTAATAATAAACTCATTTTTACGCTTAGGCTTAGGCTTAGGCTTAGAAATATGCTTATAATACTGTTCCGCCCTTGTTCTTTACATTGGCCCAAAATATCAACTACTATCCTCTTTGATTGGCTGGGTATATAATGCTGGGCTGAAAATTGTAAGGTTAAGGTTGTATACCGCTCTGTTGTCTAATGTTTCGCTGATTACTTTGCCCTGAGAAATTAATGATATCGAACAGGTTAATTTCAAGAATATATCTATGGTTATTCAACTTCACAACTTTCGGCTTTCGCTTGTATCAGGAAATATTGCCAAAACCTGGTAATATTCGCTATGGTCCGTTGAAAATGGTGCTATTTATTGCTAGGGCCGGAGCAGCCACCCCCTCCATACCACCCATTTGGGGGGTCCCCACCCCTAAAGGGGCCTCCACCCTCGCCGGTTGAAACAAAAACCGATTAAGTTTTAAAATGCGTCTGGCTTCTCGCTCGCTTCGCTCTCGAGTTTTGCGGCCCCCGCCCTGGAATTTGGGGGGAGCCATCACTCCTGCCTGCTGTGGCACTGTTTTTATTTCACATGAAGTAAAAAACTATCATATTACACGTGTTATTTTCAAAATCAATTCCTTATAGACGCGTAAAAATGACATTTTAACGAGTACAAAATGTATTAGATTTTTTAAGAAATTACAGTACTTAAGCTGATTACATTGGCCCATGTATAGAACATGGCCGGAATGTTTTCCGGCGGGACTGTAATAGAGTAAGCTGAAGCTTTAGACTAATTCTTTTGCTTAGGCTTAGGCTTAGGCTTAGCCTTAGGATTAAGTATAGGCTCATTCTAACGCTTAGGCTTAGGCTTAGGAATATGCTTATACTACCTACTGTTCCGGCCCTGTTCTATACATTGGCCATACATTCGTAGCCTCTGTTGATTTGTAAATGGTAACTTCGGCTTTGCTTCTGTCACAGCATTTAATGTCTTTATCGGCAAACTGCATAAAAGATTAATGTAAATACTGGTGAAAATTGAAAAATACTGTTAAATCCTCAGATTTGCTATACAGATTATTATGGTTTTGGCATTTGTCGTGAAATTATACAAATACTGCAGTGACCCGAATAAGAGGGGGGTAAAAAGAGGGGTCGTCAGTTAGGGACCCAATGAATTGGAGTCAGTATCCCTAAAAGAGACCGTAAGCGGATACAGTTCCTAAACCCTAATTAGAGCCCGTAAATGTCAATTATCCGCAATTGTCGCGCATAAATGGCTCCTGGACCAAATAAAGTTGAGTTCGAAACTTTAAAGCATACTCAAGATTTGAAAGTACTTTCCTATTAAGTTTAACGTTGTATTATCGCTAAGGTTTATGATACGAGACAAATAAACGCTTAACTAAAACGGATTTGCAAAACCGTAGTAACGAAGAGCGACGGAGGGTGGGTTAAAAATAAGTTACAGTCAGTAACCAAATATCAGGGCTTAGGTTTGGGATATAAGCTCATCCTTACGTTTAGGCCTTTGCTTACACTTAGGCTTAGGAATATGCTAATACTGCTGTTATGGCCCTGTTCTATCATTTACTAAAATAGGCGCAATAAACTAGAATAAGCTTAAGCGTTACACTCATTTTTTTGCATCGGTGAACGCCTAGAAATACTTATGCTTGTTCTACGGTTACTGCCCTGTTCTGTATATATATTGGCCTATAATTCTATAGTGTCCGCTTTTGGTACAATTTGACTATTTCCATTTTGCTCTGTGAAATTTTCAAAATAACGGCTCCGAAGCGCAAGCCAGAGCGTAAAGCTAGGCCCATATTCTCTCAAATGCGTATAGCACCTATCATCAGTTATCGATATGGTTTCAAAGTGGCGAACATCTGCAATTGTTGATCTCAAAATTGATACAGAAGTAGGGCAAACCAAACGCGAACAATGTGGACAGTTTAGGACCTTACCATTCGCTGTTTTCAAAGTTAATACACAACTTATCAACTATTGGTCACTGGTGCTACACACATTTCAGAAAACGGGTTTTAAATATAGATTTTCTCTTAAAACGAAACGCAGCTGAAAATGTGACAGGTGTTCGCATCGGAATACCAATAGACCGGAACCGGACTCTGGACTGAAATTTTGTCAATCTGAAGAACATTTTTGTGACCAAACGGCGAACCATGCTCGAACCATGTATAACGTGATACGTTTCACAACAAACCCGGCCCCAATGTATAGAACAGCGTTGTAGCAAGTATAAGTATATCCCTAAGCGTAAGCGTAAGCAAAAAAAATTAGTCTAAAGCTGTAAAAAATTGATATTTTTATAGTATATATAAGAGGCACTGCCAATGTATATTTCAGCGCCGTCACAGTAGTATTAACATGTTCCTAATCCTAAACCTAATCAAAAAACGTTAGTCTACAGCTTAAGTTTACTCTATTGCAGTCCCACAGGAAAACATTCCGCCCCTGACGTTTGCATGGCCAGAGAGAGACACTAACATGATTTTGTGGGGTTCATCGGATTTTACCGTGTCAACTTTGAATTTCACCACTGGCATAACAGGATAGCGACACGTCCAGCATGTGATTTCTAGACGGTGCAATCTCATGTGATAGACAATTGTTTGTGACCTTTACACTCCCAGTAGCAGAACCATGGGGGGTGTGGCGTACGCTCACCACTCAGAAATATTTTTATGATGGTGGAAATATAGTCGACGAGAAAAGCAGTGAACGAACGCAATGCGTTGTCCAATGGGCACAGCGCTAACCGTGGAATCCTAAAACAGTTGAGTGCGATCCCGGCTTCGTAGGCCGCTTTTCCAGTGGCTTAGTTAACCTAGACTGCCAATTATAAAACTTTGATGACCCATGTAACCATAAAATGCGTCGAAGACGTATATATTTCATTGCTAGTGAATCGGTATTTATTGAAGCCAAACTTAAGACAATCAAAACATATTTGACTATTAATAGTTGTTAGTATACAGATCATGAATTCTTGTAAGTTGAAAGAAAGGGAAAAACGAACGAAACTGAGAAAACAATCGAAAAACGAGGAAAAAAGAAAATGAAACAAAAAAGAAAAAATAAAAACGCAAACAAGAAAAATAGATTGAAAAGAAAGCAAAGAAAAGAAACGGAGACAGAAGACACGAAGAATGAACCGAGAGGTTATCGCACCTGCCATACTATCGATCATATATAATTGCTTTTCATATGCCTTTGATGGCAGTTACCGACGTAGTGTCTTATAGATACTCATTTTTGTGTACCATTGCCTTTATATAAGAAACCTAGAAAGAAAGAGAGAGACAGAGAGAGAGAGAGAGTTACTAGGACGACCTGTATGTGCTTTTCTGCTCTTCGTTGCGTTTCTGGTTCGTTTTATAACCAAGAACCTTTTGAGTTAATATTTCGATAGTTCATTTACTGTACGGTAGTTTTCGGCTGGCTTTTTCGTTTGTGTGTGCGCAAATTGCAGCTGCGAGTTCTTGTTGCGAACACTTGTACGCGTGAACACGGGTTATAGGAACGTTTTTTGAGATAAACAATATTCTTGCGTTGAGTTTAGTTTAATGACACCGCTTTAGGGCGTACTGTAGTGACCCTCCTAATTAGGATTTACGGACTCAATCCGCTTAGGGACTCTTAACCCTTTCTCACATGAATATTTTCTATTTCCTCTGAGACCTACTTTTATGCTAGGATTCGAACTCCAGTAACTGGAGTGGGAGGCCAATACCATCACCACTCAGCTATAGGAGCTTGCCGCTAGAGCCCGAGGGGGCTCTCACGTCTTGTGGTGATTTAGTACTGTGTATACGTGTTGCAGTTGTTAAACACGGTGCGATATATACTATTTAACGTATATATACTGCGCTAAGTTGCCTAGAGGCAACTCAATGTGAGAAGGGGTTATAGATAGTAAATTGAAAAATTTTCGCTTAATTAGGGATTCGGACTCCTTTTGATTGGGTCTCAAAATGGGAACTCCCTTCTTATTACCCCCTCTTATTCGGGTCGCTACAGTATGGCTTAGATGTAATATAAATGTTTAGGCAAACGTTTTACTCCTCCCGTGCGGGTTGGAGGGTTGGCTATTAAGGAATGAACGAATATTAATTTAGTTTACCGAATATACACTGCAAAAAATGGTGAATCAAATTGACTCTCTCCGAAATAGGTTTTTCCGGAGTACACAAACGGAGTCACATTCGACTCCGCCTGAGTCAAATTCGAGTCACTAAGCGATTCAGTTAATCGAATTTGACTCTGTCGAGTTGGAGTCGAATTTGACTCAGTGAGCGATTCAGTTAATCGAATGCGATTCTGCCGGAGTCGAATTTTGACTCAGGTTGTGTAGTACGGAACAGCCTATTTCGAAGAGAGTCAATTTGACTCACCATTTTTTGTAGTGTAGTCTCAGCAAAACTATACAGACTTGATTTTTTAATTTTCAAAAATGTTCAAAATTTCACAATCACCAAACCGGTGAATTTTATGCTTTCTGCAAAATATTTTAAGATTTTGAGAAAAATTACTTTTTAGAAACTGCCAAATTCCGCCAATCCATTTTATGCAATTCATATTTCAAATCGGCTGGTTTTAGTTGTTTACACTGAGTTGGTTCAGAGACACAATTTGCATATTCAGAGTTTTTTAAGTTTGAAATTTGGCTAATTTCCCAAAATGTGAAAAAATCACACTTTAGGTTTAGTGTGTAACCTGTTGACATATGCGTACGCTTGTTTAAGCTTACCGTTTAAGGGTGGTTGTTGTGTGGTGTTTTTTTTTTTTTTTTTTTTTATTTTTTATTTTTTATATTTGTTGGTTTTGTTTATATTTTTTTCGCGTTTTTTTGTTTTTTGTTTTTTGATTTTGAGTTGGTGTTTTGTTTTTGTTTTTATGGTGAGGTATGGAGGTTGTTTTTTTTTTGCTTTGCGTTTTATAATTAGAAAAATATTATTAATAGTTATAGTATGCTGTGTAGGCTGCTTTTTTAAAATTGATGTTATTAAAATGGTCTAGTGTATTAGGAATGAGAGATTCTGTGATATTTTTTTTGGAGGGTTTGTGGCTTCTAAGTTGTTTTAGCTATATATTGCTTTCGCGAGCTTCTAAATTTAACTACTATTTCTTATATATTATATTTATAATTTTCTGGTGGGGCGCTTTTTTTCTATGTGCGTGGTAGATGTAGTGGTTTGGGTTTTTACTTTCGCCCGTTTCAACTAAAAATATTTTAAATGAGAGTGAGAATAAGTAAAGGTTTCTTTTCTTTTTATTTTATTAATTTGTTGCTTGGGATAGGGGCGGGTGCGTATGGCTAGGGTGAAATTTTGCGATGCGCGGTCGATAATATCATAATATAATATATAGGGAGGCGTGGGGCTGGCGCTACGCAGTTATATATTACTCTCCTGTATTTTGTCTATATTCTTTTTGCTTTATATATGGTGTATAAATCGCCCGCCGTCGTCTAAAAAAAAAAAGGTATTTTTGGTTGTTTTTGGTTTATGAGAAATAAATTGCTATTTTTAGTAAATTGAGGAAAAGCGTTTTATTATTATAAGAAGGGGTTATGTTTCTTTATATTTTTTTCAATTTTTCTTGTTTTTTTTATATTTATATTTGCGTTGCCGCTTATTGTATACTGCATATATGCTTTTTCATAAAGTGGATGCGCCTTGCGTTGTGTGAAAATTTCTTTTTTTGTGGGGCTCGATTCTATATCTGTCATTGTTTCATTTTGGTTTTGGAGTGGTGTCGTGTGTTGCTTATGGGCGCCCGCTGGGGGCTGGGGGGAGCGGGTGGATTCCTTTTCCTAAGGGGGAGGGCCAATCTTTTTTCTCTTTTGACCGTTTGGCTATTAGTGAAATTTTTCGGCCTTGGGGTTGCTTATACTTAGGGTTAGATTTAGTTTTTAACTTAGGTATAGGTTTATGTTAAAATAGCAAGTCAACGATTGCAAATTGTTCCTTCTAAAGGGTTGCGCTATGCTTGTCGTACGGCGTCGTCCGTTACCGTCCATCGCCGTCTTGCGCCGTGCGTTACGGTCCATTTCACTACACGGTATCGTACGTGCGTTATTTACGTACGATACCGCAAGGTGACGGACGGTGCCGTACGGGGGTGACGGACGGTGCCGTACGGGGGTGACGGATGGTGCCGTACGGGGGGGGGGGGGGGTGGTGAGGTGGTGCGTGGGGGTGAGGGGTGGTAGGGGTGGGGGTGGTGTGTGGTGTGGGGGGGGGGGGGGGACGGCCGGTGCCGTACGGGGGTGACGGAGGGTGCCGTACGGGGGTGACGGACGGTGCCGTACGGGGGTGACGGACGGTGCCGTACGGGGGTGACGGATGGTGCCGTACGGGGGTGACGGACGGTGCCGTACGGCGGTGACGGACGGTGCCGTACGGGGGTGACGGACGGTGCCGTACGGGGGTGACGGACGGTGCCGTACGGGGGTGACGGATGGTGCCGTACGGGGGTGACGGACGGTGCCGTACGGGGGTGACGGATGGTGCCGTACGGGGGTGACGGATGGTGCCGTACGGGGGTGACGGACGGTGCCGTACGGCGGTGACGGACGGTGCCGTACGGGGGTGACGGACGGTGCCGTACGGGGGTGACGGACGGTGCCGTACGGGGGTGACGGACGGTGCCGTACGGGGGTGACGGACGGTGCCGTACGGGGGTGACGGACGGTGCCGTACGGGGGTGACGGACGGTGCCGTACGGGGGTGACGGACGGCACCGTACGTCAACAAAAGTATAGCGCAATCCTAACCTAATATTGCTGTATTGTACTCAGCAACATTCACACGCTATGATTTATTCACAACCTCATAAAGTTGTGGGACGAAAAAAGGCTCTCACTGGGAACACTGTGGCACGGTTATGACTGGTCTACGCTCTGTGGACAGATATTGCGAACGGCCATATTTATTATATAGTCCATGATTTCTTTTCTCCGGGCCGAAACCCAAAGGGTGGTCAGAGGGGCTCAGCCCTCCCTGAAATAATTTTAGCCCCGTCTACAAAATTTTCAACCTTGCTTGTAAATCATGGAAAACGCTTGTATGCCGTGCCTGAAAATTTTTTAACCCCCTCTTAGCAAGGTGAGCTGGCTACGGTCCGATTTTTTCTCAAAATTCGTTTTTGCTTTTTTGCTAATGACATATAAATGTCACAAAAAAAGTATTGTTTTGCTTTATGAACATTTCTGAGCTCTGGCGGATCCGATCCAAACGAACGGTCATCTCGGCCTATACCCCCCCTGGAATTGGAATTAACATTTTGTATTAAAGTTTAGCACCCCTAACGGTGGTCAGCGTTTTACTCGCTTCGATCGCGAGTTTTGTTTTCACTATAATATCTCGTGCGATTCCGCCCCTTTTATAAATTTCTGGATCCGTCACTGACCGCATATTTAGCCACAAAGACCCCCTCCTGCTACCGTTTTTCAGGTTACACGCCTTTAGGCAGAAGACGTATTCGTTAGATTAGCCATACAGTTTTTCGCTAATCCCTATGTGACAAAATCTAAAGATATTAGCACGTTTTTGTACAATGACGAAGTATTTTTTGAAGCTATGCTTACATCATTGATAATTGTATTGGACAGCAATGTTAGCAGCCAGCAAGGCGGCTCTTAAAGACAAACGAATAATATTTTTAATAAAGTTTCACTTTTGAGAGGTTATAATTTCAAACAATTACGACTCTGAACGCATGTTTTAGAGTAAATTTTGTTAATCTGGTTTGAGCCCATGTAAAGATTAGGCGCGGAACGTTTTTCACTGTGACTGCAATTGTGCATAAGCTTAAGCTTTAAACTGACTTTTTTGTTTGGCTTAGGCTTAAGCTCAGGAATAAACTCATTCTTACACTTTGGCTTAGATTTAGGCTTAGGCTTAATAGGAATATGCTTACAATACTGTTCCGCCCCCTGTTGCTTACATTGGCCCTGGTTTGTATGTCGTAAGGTTTTTGACAAAATACTCAGGTTCTTACCATACTACAACTGTATTTGGGGCTTTTAGCTCGCTTCGCTATGCGTCGTGTGTTCCACCATTATATATGGTCCCCACGTGTATAAGACTTCAATACTTTTAGATCAGTTACTGTACCCCTCTGCATAACTCAAGTATATATTTATATTTATATTTATATTTATATTTATATTTATATTTATATTTATATTTATATTTATATTTATATTTATAGCGAGCAAAATATTTCATATTTTGACCTTTACAATCAAGCCAGGTTAATCTCGCCGCCCCTTAATTTTCAAGTTCCCCTGGTCTTTCCTCTTGCGGTTCGACAACTCGCTTATGGGTATTGAAATCTCAAACAAGCCAGTTTACCATTAAATCTGAATTCAAATTAGCCATTAAACCCTAAGCAATTATATGTTGACGTCTGTTTTGCATCTGTAAAAACTGTTTAGTCACTTTACATTGTCTGTGGCGTTCCAGGGCCGGATTAAGGTGGAGGGAGGCCTGGGGTCCATATGACCAGAAGGTCTGGGGCTCGTAAGACTAGGAAGCTTGGGCCCATTCGACTAGCGAGCCCTTTTAAACCACAATTATTTTGTGCGTCAGAGTTTGAAGTGATACATTTTACTGAAACAAATTGTAGCAAAAGTATGAAACAAAATTTCAGCCCGGCGACTTTTTTAGTTTTACACTTGGAGAAGTCACTTACGATTCCGCCGAAGTCTGGACATTTCCTGAAATCCGCAAATGGACAATGCGGGATTTCGTTTTTTCTTTTTCTTACTTTTTCGACCACGCTATTTTCCAAAAATATCTTTGAACACACTATTAAGGTGGCACCGAATGCACGATTCTACCGAATCGGACACCCGAATCCGAATCCATTGCTAATTTGTAGAATCTGAATCCGAATCTTGCATGTTGCGAATTTCAAATATATCTATACTTTGTTTCAGAATATCAACGTAATGCCAGCTGCATAACTTTAAACGTTGGTATTAGTATTTCAAGCTCGACCTCAGTCCTGAGATTTGTAACCTGTAATAAAAATATAGGATTTATATAACAATTACTTGAATATTATTGTTTAAAAAGGAAAAACATATTGCCAAACACTGTTGGATTTGGTTTTTCATTCGGTTTTTTTCAGAACCGAAACCGGATCCGAATCCGAACCTTTGTTCCCACCCTGGCGTGAGTTTTCACCCTACTTCGGTGGCCAGAGGTTTTATCTAGGAGCAGGAATGCGCGAGGATATGAGTTTTCTAGCTATGTTGTGCACCGGCCATTGCTAATACCCAACCGGCCAGCCACTGACTATAACAGAAAAAGCTAAAAAATTGACTTCATCAATTTAATGTTTTAAATGTTATTTAGATTTCGATTCTAAAACTTTTAGGTGAAAATGTTGTCTACTGTTATCATTGTGGTCAATGTTAATATTGAATCACTAGTTGAAACTACTTTGGTTACAGTTGTATTTTAGTCAGCTTTTGTGGTGAGATAAAGTGCTTGATGTGATCGGGTTTCATTGCTTTTTAAAAATATAGTGAAATCTTTCACTGGAGTACATATGTATAAATATTTTTTGACAATAATAATAATGGGAACTAGGAGTTAAAATGCTCCGCAAGGACCATTGAAAAAATAGGTTTCCAAACTGCATCAGAAAGAAATTTGTAATGTGTAGAAACGAGGTGAAATAAATTTCTATTGTTCAGCGTAGTTGGTAGCAAAAAGAACTGTATCGGCCGAAGAAGCCTTGACTAATTTTTTTACTTGGCTTAGGCTTAGGCTTAGGAATATGCTTATAATACTGTTCCGCCCCTGTTCTTTACATTGGCCCTACCTTCTAGGAACATATTAAAAACAAAATATTGAACTGTTTTGCTCTTGTCCACTTCCTTCTTAGATTTGAGGTTAAAGCTTAGGTTTAGGCTTAGGCAAAAGGTTTAAGCGATTAGGTTTAGACTTAAGCTTAGGCTTAGATAAACCTTTTCCAAAAACTGAACCGAAGGTTATTGTGAAAGGCAAAGCTTACATGAGTCTACAATTTAATGCTATTGCGGTTTCGTTTATACCTTTAATTGTGTTTGTGGTCAACTGTCACGGTGGCGCTATCCTTTTGATGACGTCCGTCGTCATGCAACGCCGTCCGTCGCCATACCGCATCGGACGCAAATTACCGACATACAATACGGTAACCCTTGTTAATTATAGTCCACAAGTGTTTAATTGTCAAAAAGCGCTAGTTGCTTAATATACAGCACATTATTTCAAAAGTCTATTATCGGTTTTGGAGGTTTGTATGCAATTTATTCAGATTCCTCGCACCCAAATCTGCCGGCCGTTGTGAGTATACGCGGCTTGTGTATGTGAAGAGTGTGTAATGTTAAGACATATACATACTCGTGTACATATACCACCAGAGGAAATTAGGATATCGGCCGCGTAGTTGAAATTTTTGATGCACAGTTTCAAAAATGAAAAAGTACACCTGTCCGCCAAAAAATTCCTGGGTCCTCAGCAAGAGCATACAATGGTTTTTCGATGGCTTATAAACTAGATTAAAAATATCCCAGGGGTGGTTCAAAATTGTTCCAGATCGGCTAAGTACCCCTGAAACCCCTGTCTGGCTACGAACCCGCAGTCACAAGGCTTTAAATCAATTATTTCTGTATATAAACATGGTTCTGTTCTAATGGAAGTTTCAAATTTCTTCTCATTTTTACACAACTCTCTTTCATTTTCTTTGTGAGCCACAAAAACAACTTTCTAAGAGCATCATACAACGACAACGCAAACTGTGGATTTTGGAAACAGGGGTTACGTTGTATAAAAAATTCAAAATACGGGGATTCGCGTGTTTACCACCGACTGTAAATGTTTCTCGGACGCTCGTGGATCGAATATCCCAAACGACGGAGTGACTCCAATTCCCTAGCTATGTCATTTTTCGTTGGGCAAACAGTCCGTTTCAATTTTCTCTGCTAACCACAAGCATTAAATTACTGCAAAACTCAGAAACCAGAACGGAAAATTTGGTAGTAACCCTTACAAACTCAAACTAACACGAGGCCCGCAGCTACATGGGGGTCAACTCGAGAGGTACCCACCCTACGGATAGATTACCAATTTACTAGTCGAAATGTTTATATTAGCATTAAAATTATGGTCAGAAAATTTTTCCAGCTCCAAACTAAAATGTGGACCCTGAAGACAGCTGGTGATGTCTGCGGTGCTGGGGTTGTACGAGTTTTAGTTTGGTTTGAAAAGGCCGAAAAATTTCAGTTGCAGTAAAATTTCAACGGAAATGGGTTTGATAACCCGTCGCATACGTTGGTTTCAACGGCACCAACCGTGTTCGGCATACTATTCTGAAAAATACGAAACAATTGTAGAAAATATACCGAGTACTTTGAACGTCAAACAAGTGGATGAATTCATAATTTAAATTTGAGCGTGAAATCATTAAACACCATACTGAGAAGTCAAATATGCAAAAAGTTTCAAAATCAAATCGTTTTTACGCAATAAAAATTAATAAAGTTTTAAATTTATTTCAAAGTCAAATCGAAACAATAATTTCAAGTTAAACCAGAATCCCCATACGAACAGCGTGATTAAACTTCAGCCATTGAAGATTTTGGTCTTCTCTGGCGTTGTCCACGGTACTGTTTGGCTCTGTCAACGGGAACCTTTGGGTATATCGATATCAGTGGTGTAGGCAGGATTTCCGTTTGGGACGGGACAAATTCAAGGAAAACATTTTGGTCACATCTACGACCTTGAGGATTTTGTTCTGCGTCCCAAGAAATTTCGGTAAGGAATATACCATTTCTCTCTGTGACGCTTTTTAGACGCTTGTAAAGTTTAGATATATCGGCCCATTATACGAGTGTCTACTTACTAATCTTAAGCCTTTAACCTTGAGCGTAACCCTAGGCCTAAATCTTAACACAGGCCCATTGCCGGTTCGAGCAGGGGTGGGGGCTCTCCCCAAACTCCACCGTTGGGCCCCCTGGACCTGCCACACGCATTTTAAAACTTCTTCGGTTTTTGTTTCGACCGGTTAACCTAAGGGCTCGTTTAGGGATTGGAGCCCTTCAAATGGTGGTATGGGGATGGTTGCTCCAGCCCTGCATAGATCCAACTCTAACAATAAGTCTAAACCTAATCTTCGAAGTCTCTAATTTGTCAGGTCACTGAGAGGTTAGCCGCCTTTGTTTAATATGGGCCAATATTCCATTTCGAATTTTCTTATTGACCCTAACCCTCCTATCCAAAATCCTGGCTTCAGCGTCAATGGAACAGTTGAAAACGAGAAAAACATCTAAATCGGTTTCAGTCTGAAATCGTCCGGTTTATTGCATCTCTCAGCACAGTGGTATTGTAGTATAATTTGAAAACTCGGGTAAAAACGAGACTAACTCCTACGGGGCCAATTCAACAATATACACAGAACCAGAGCTCGAGAATGACAAAGAAACGTCGTTTAGAATGCCCCCATTATTGTAGAGAGACCGTACCCGGTGTCCAACGTCACCCTGGGGGTGATCTCTGTCGCTTTGCTCCACTGCACCTCAAAAAAAGACACAGGGTTTAGAATAACAGGTTGAAATATTGAGGTTGAATATTTATTTTTTGACTCTCCACAGGTCTCAACGGTATTAATCGTGGGCCTCTATTGTAAAACCGCATTGGCTTTGTGGTTGCTGGGTTTTTGGAGACGGCATAGTTTCACTTGGGTTGTGGCGTTTGAAAAGGTTTTCGACCAGGGCAGTTGAACGGTATTGCATGCCATTGGTTTGTGTCTCAGTAATGGGGTTTCGACACTGGTTTATAGGTTCCTGTGCTACTTTTTTCGCCTCGCGCTTGTTGGTCGCAGTTTTAGTTTCCACGCGCAGCATAGAATGCGCAACATTAATGGCAAACCTCACTGCCAGGGTGGGGCGAAGTAGGGTCGTACTGGAGGTACATACCCTGGTGATATCTGGACAGATGAGAGCTGATTTGTTCTTTTTACTGTTTTGAAATCCAGGAGGGGGTGTGATTTTTCCAGTGAGGGCTGAGCCCCCATGGCTCCTTCTTGCTGCAGCGCTGTGTATCAGACAGATACGAAATGTTTTGGGCCACTATTTTAGATGGGACCATAACATCAAGTTCCGGGTTTAGCTTCGGTTTGAAACTTATCAGCCAGATATTTTAGGACTTATTATTTATAAATAGGAATTGAACAGTTTGAAATGTATAAACTTTGCAAAAAATTGTTGTAAATTAGTGACAGTAAACGTAGGCGCTGTAAATCATGTTTATTAAATATTTTAAATTACTTACAATACATATATACATATACATATACATATACATATATATATTTATTTATATATATATATATATATATATATATATCAAACCTAGCAGAAACATGTTACTTTGACTTGAATATGTAAATGTAATATCTCTATAAAGCCGTTCAGAGCTCAAATACTTCCTCTGACGTCCATCCGGACACTCATTCTATAGATTTTAGATCATATTTGACGTATAAGCTCAATTATAGGGCGTCAAAATCAGCAGTGTTGTCTGGCAAACAAAACCAGCCCTGTTTCAGGATTTAAATCTGGGGGACATAAACTCGGAGCAGTTGGCCAACTCCGCCAGGGTGGCTATTCAACGTTCCTCCGCCCAGAAAGGTTTTGACTCGCTGAAATTTATTCTACGCCTCATTTGTAAAGCGATGTTCGCGACCATGCCTGTCTCCTGTAATATTTTGCGCTGCGTATAACCGAGTTAAGCTGACAATTGCCCTGGATGAAACAAGTTTGGTGTTTATGGTAGTTTTGGTTATTTTTGTTTGTGACCTTTATGATTAAAATTATTAAAAATGTATTTCCCCCTGAAAACCCAAATATTGACGGTTGTGAATAACAATAAGGATCGACTCAGGCCTATTTCCACAATCCAATATGTTTATGTGGGGTTCATGTTACCGATTGTGCGCTTGGGACCTGTTATGTCACATACCCATAGCAGGATGTAGAAACAACCTATATGAATAGGTTGCTAGCTAGCTACTACCCATATGGGTACCTTACGTATGTAGCTATGGGTAGCTAATCTTCGGTTTGTTACCCATATGGGTACCTTGCGTTTGTTTTAACAATATTTATAGTTTGCGTAATTTTTTAGATTTTTCCAAAGATATATTGTAAAAAAGACTAAAACAGACTTGTAAAACAAAACTCACTGTACTGAGCCGTTTTAAAGAGCAAGCTTGAAAGTGCATTATGTTGACATCTATATAGGCAACGAGTAGACATCTTGACTCTACCCATATGGGTAGGTCAATATTTCAAAAACCTAGCTATGTGTAACATTTTATTTTCTGTTGGTATCCATATGGGTAACAAAAAAGTTAGTGTGTACCGCTGTGGGCACAGTGACAAAACAGGTACCAAGCGCACAATTGGTAACGTGAACTCCGCATTAGGCTCCAATAATTAACATAAGCCACACTTAAGCTTCATATATAATTGTTGATATAAGTATGTCTGTAATATCTCAGCAACCAAGTATTGCACCACGCCAGTGTTCATCGTTAATCTGTTGCCCGACTGGCAGACCCTATTCTACGTACGGGGCAACAAACCCAGCGCTATATGCATCCCCCTTACATCAATCTGGCTCCCATCCTCACGACTTAAACCTAGGCCCCGCCACTGCCGAATCCCTACTCGCGAGATCGTTTACAGGGACAACCCCTGATCCTGTAATTTCTAGCAACGCTGCGCGGCAATATATTCAAACGGCGCTCAGATGTGATAAGCGCGGGCGGAACACTCGTACAGGGAGGTGCCATACAAGTCCGGCAGGACTGAGACAGCACCGAGTCCCTCAACGACCAGCCTCAGCGTCGTATTTGTCAGCGCCGTTTCTAGGGGCAGGCGCAAGACCTGTGATTGCTGGGCCGGAAACGCCTGGGATGACAGGTTTGTAAATAAGATACGTTGTGATTACGTATGCTTTTGTCTACACTCAGAAATTTTTTGGTGATAAAATGATTTGACCTCGAAATCAGAATTGTTGATAAGCCGAATAATCAATAAAACGCAAATACAATTGTGTTATGTTAAATACATTAGCACAAATTAGCTGGTACAAGGTCTCTCATAGCAACAAAACACATTTTGTTATGATTAGGCTGTTCTGTTACAATTCATGACGTATTCACTAGACCTTAAAGGTAGGGTTTATATCGGTATATATCAAGTATTTTACCCCTTTTACACATAATCTTCATTGTATGTGGATATAAGTTAATGGCCAATGTTACTTTTACGGCCGTGACAGTAGATTAAGCGTATTCCTAAGTCTGCGGGTTGCGCAATACTTTGGTTAACGTCCGGCGCCGTTCGTCGCCCGTCCGGTTCCGTCCATCACCATCCATTACAATACGGTGTGTGTAAATTGTGTACGACAACGCAGGGTGACGGACGGGCCAGCGCAGCACGACGAGTATAGCGGCAATCAACGCCTAAGCATTGAAATAAGTCTAAACTTAAGCCTAAGCCTGTCTAAACGTTGAAAAGCGTGTGAATCTAAGTTTAAGCCAAAAATATAGTCTAAAATCTAAGCCTACTCTTTTGGAGTCCCGCCAGCAAACAGGACGATACTAAAAGTAACATGGGCCAAGTTAAACATTTTCTATAAGCAATTAATGTTGCGAAATTTGAAGTTCAATCAATTACGTTTGTGAAATTTGAAGCTCAAGCAATTACTTTTGTGAAATTCGAAGTTCAATCAATTACTTTTGTGAAAATCGAAGTTCAATCAATTACTTTGTGAAATTTGAAGTTCAATCAATTACGTTTGTGAAATTTGAAGCTCGAGCAATTACTTTTGTGAAATTCGAAGTTCAATCAATTACTTTTGTGAAATTCGAAGTTCAATCAATTACTTTGGTGAAATTTGAAGTTCACAGCATAACGAACACGTGTGCTTCGCGTTTATTGATGTCCATCATGTATTTTTTCATATCCGGGTATGCGAAGTTCAATTTTCGAATCCGCATTTCCGGATATGAAACATAACTGATGACTTTCTAAAATTCGAATATCCGTTTTTGAATCTTGGACATTCTCGATTTCTGAATGTAAGTATTTTAAAAAAATTGAAATTTTTGGTTACTTTAGGGACGACAGCTTTATCCGGTGGTAATCTGTGGTCACCGGAAACACTTCACGCTTTGAATGCCGGATCTACAATGTCACTGCCACGTGGATATACCGGAAGTGGTCGGCATAAGCGGACAATGAGCGAGGGACAGCAACAAGATTACAACAAACAAGTCACCATTTATTCGCCCCCTCAAGTGGTTGAAACGACGGTAAGTTCAAGGTAACTTTGTTACCTTTACGGCCGTGACTGCAGATTACTGTAGTGACCCAAATAAGATGGGGGTAATAAGAAAGGGGGGTCCCCATTTTTGAGTCCCAATCAATAGGAGTCTGTATCCCTAATAAGAGACCGTAAGCGGATAGAGTCCTCAAACTCAAATTAGAGTCCAAAAATGTCAATTATCCCTACACTGCAAAAAATGGTGAGTTAAATTGACTCTGTCCGAAATAGGCTCTACGGGACTACACAAACTGAGTCAAATTCCACTCCGCCAGAGCCAAATTCGGCTCACTGAGTCCCATGTTTGACTCTGGCGGAGTCGAATTTGACTCAGTTTGTGTAGTCCCGTAGAGCCTATTTCGGAGGGAGTCAATTTGACTCACCATTTTTTGCAGTGTAATTGTAGCGCATAAATGACTCCAGGACCAAATAATTTGTTCGAAACTTTAATCAGTTAGTAACAAGTTTCAAACTGACTAAATTATTGCAGTTGTTGAACTCAAAATTGGTACAAGAGTAGAGCAAATTATATGTGAAAACTGTATATGAGCCTCAGCATTCGCGGGTTCCAGAGTCAGAATACCTGTAGCCAACTGGAGATAGGTGCTACACCCATTCGATTCGACAAAACAGGTCTTAGGTTTAGGTCTAAAACAAAATTAATAAATATTTTGAACTGTAATCTGCAAACTGATCATTCATCAGATGTGGTAGAGATACAACAACGACCGTCTGTTTACCGACCGTTCGTCTACCGATACTCCGGTCAGCGTCCGGTCCGATCGGAGTGGAGACTACGGCCGTGGCTCGATTGGCAAAACAAGTGTTGTATTCCATTGTGAACTGATTCATGACTCTAGACAGGATTTCAATTCTGAAACATATAATTTCGTGTACGAAACACTTTTCTAACCTCTATGATCCAGAAGATAGGCTTAGGCTTAGGCTTAGGCTTAGGCTTAGGCTTAGGCTTAGGCTTAGGCTTAGGCTTAGGCTTAGGCTTAGGCTTAGGCTTAGGCTTAGGCTTAGGCTTAGGCTTAGGCTTAGGCTTAGGCTTAGGCTTAGGCTTAGGCTTAGGCTTAGGCTTAGGCTTAGGCTTAGGCTTAGGCTTAGGCTTAGGCTTAGGCTTAGGCTTAGGCTTAGGCTTAGGCCTAGGCCTAGGCCTAGGCCTAGGCTTAGGCTTAGGCTTAGGCTTAGGCATAGGCTTAGGCTTAGGCTTAGGCTTAGGCTTAGGCATAGGCTTAGGTTTAGGCTTAGGCTTAGGCTTAGGCTTAGGTTTAGACTTAGGTTTAGGCTTAGGTTTAGGCTTAGGCTTAGGCTTAGGCTTAGGCAAGCTTATAAAACGTGCTGTTTTACGGGTGTTTCCATAAATTTGGGCACGAAATCTATCGCTCCTTCTATCATTGTTATATTTATTTTCAGATTGAAAAATTTGACGTGGATGCACTTACTTCGTTCTACTGTAGTGTCGATTTTTCGAAACCGGATGCACTGCGGAACCGGGCTTTAGTTGTAGAAGGGCGCCGGCTTTATGTTGACGACCATTATCTGGCCGTGTGGTCTCAAGTATTTCAGTAAGTTTCGTTCTGATTTTCATCAATTATTGTAACCTTTAGCCCAAGGGCGCTAAGAATATCCAAGAAGCTCGAAGGGATTTGTAATGGCTTACATGCGGGGATGAACCGTTTTAGGGAGAGATGATGAACCCCGTCTCCCTCGGTCTGTTTTCGGCTACGAATATATTTTGAATGAAGCCAGGCTAAGAGCCAGTACACTGTAAAAAATGGTGAGTCAAATTGAGTCTCTCGGAAATAGGCTTTTCCTGACTACACAAACTGAGTCAAATTCGACTCCACCAGAGTCAAATTCGATTCACTACTATGTCGCACGTTTGACTCTGACGGAGTGAAATTTGACTCAGTTTTTGTAGTCAGGAAAAGCCTATTTTCGAGAGACTCAATTTGACTCGCCATTTTTTGCAGTGTAGTCTCAACTCGATGTTACGGTTAGCGTCAGAAGTATTTGGTTTTCAAACAAGGGAACTGTAGCGACTGTGGGTGTCAAACTATGCTCGCATGTATGATAAATCATATGCGTATAATGTTACACTCAGAGCTGCGCGTTACCCGCAGGGTAAACGCAGGATGGGTGAGAAAATTTTGACACTGGTAGAGCCGCGGGTAAAGAATTTCAAAGTGCGGGTGAAAATTTATTAATCATTACCCACCGAAAATATTCATAAGGAACTCGAAATTAGATAACGTAGAAAAACTTGCATTTTTAAACTGTTTTTACCGTATGAGTGAAAAATATAAGTATCGAGTAACATCAATGCAGTATAAAATTGCACAATTATATTGAACGCAGAAGAAAAAATACGGGCAGGTAACGGTAAAGGAATTTTGTGCGGATTAAGATGGTCCCGGGTAAACGAAATTTTGCGCGGGTATTCTCGCGGGTAAAAAATACATTTCGGCGGGTAAAGCGTGGCGCGGGTATAAAAATCTTTGCCCACTTACACCTCTGGTTACACTAGCGAGCTCAAGATTCACTGATTCGAATATTTACAGGTTACAGGTTCTCAAATGTGGACCAGGTTTGACCACGTGCCCCCTATTTCTGGCTTTTCCATCAGCTTTAAATTAATATGTAAGCATGTAATCTTTAGCTAAAAAGTAGGAAAATAAAGCCTAAGCCTATATAATTTATTGAAATTCATTTTGAACAAAATGAGAATACCTCAAGGGTATGATCAATTCTACTCCACTAGCGAATTCAAAGCGGATGCGTGGGGGGCGTATGTCCTCATTGTCAGAAAATTTTTTGTGATAAAATGCTAAGGTCTGTCCATACCTTACAACTGTTCTTCCTTCAGAAAATTGCACCCATATATTGCATACAGTAAAAATTTGCGTTCTGTAATTTATGCCAGCCCGTCGGCCACCCGTTAGCAATTTCGGCCCATGTAAAAATCAGTGGCGGAACGTTTTTCTGTGTGACTGCAATAGAGTAAGCTTAAGGTTTAGACTAATTTTTTTCTTAGCTTAGGCTTAGGATTAGGCTTTTGGCAGAAATTTTTAGATCCACCGCTGGCTCTATTTTGATAACCCTTTTTCAGATGAGAAAAATATATTTATCGAAACGACGTTTACTGTTTCAGAAACGCTTTCACTTCAAGTTCTGGTGCCACTGAAAAAAGTGAAATGGTCATTCCTGGCAAGCAATATTCACATTTTCACGAACTGTTAGAGTGTATTTATCCACAACAAAACGATATCACTGGTACAAACGGTGTTAACAATTTTTGTACCAATGCAGAGAATAGGGTCGTAACAGTAGTATAACGATATTCCTAAGCGTAAACTTAAGTCTAAGCGTACGAATGAGCTCACACATAAGGCTGAGCATAAGCGTAAGTCTCTGCAGAAAATTAATACTTTGACGCTTAAGTTTACTCTATTGCAGTGCCGCAGAAAAAAACATTTCGCTCCTGATCTTTACGACAATTTGTTAATTCTTTAATCAAAATTCGTTCAATTTGTTTTTTGAATGCCCGACGTACCTTTATCTGACCGTTTGTTAACATTAACCTAAGCCTAAACGCTAACCTAAACGTTAACGTAAGGCTAAATTTAATGCAACGTTTAAGCTTTAACATTTGTGTAAATTTTTCTTAAATCATACATCTGGTACCTTTTAAATAGGCAATGGATCCTACTCGCTGAAACCAAAAATGCTTCAGTATCCAAGAAATTGAAGCTTAGGCAAAGCAAAAAAACTTCTGGCTGAGAATTATCTTTATATGTTGGTCAATTCGTTCAGATAAAATGACAAAATACCTATACACATGAAGGAGTGGCGCACAGTAGGATAAAGTTATCGTTCCCCCCCCCAGAATTACGGCCCTAAAGCATTTCAGTGGCGTTTGTTTTTATTTTAAAATTTTTATATATATTATTATTTATATTTTTATATATGTATATATAGTTTGAAATTGTATTTGTTTATGTTTCATTGTTTGTTTGTTTGTTTCTTTCTTTCTTTCTTTCTTTCTTTGTTTGTTTGTTTGTTTGTTTTAGCCGAAAATATCAACTATGTACTTCCGTTGGCTTTCGAATACCAGTTCAGTGGTTTGCTGCGAAGGTGATATTTTATTATAAATTTTTTGCTATTTTATATCTTAATCACATTTATTGCAGTTATTATAAGGTTAATGGCCCATGTTACTTTAAGGGTCGTCCAGGTTTCTGGTGGGTCTATAAAAGAGTAGGTTTAGATTCTAGATGACATTTTTTGCTTAGGCTTAGGCTTAGGCTTAAGAATACGCTTAATTTACTGTTACGCCCCTTAAAGTAACACTGGCCGGGTTAATTATTACTAGTTTAAAGACGTTTTAAGTCAGCAGTTTCCGGATCCGCTGCGAATGACGAGTAATCGGAGCTGTCCAATGTCTCCCGGCATCGCACAAAATCGGCCGTACGGTGGCTCACGGTACCGTAAGCTATTTAATCACTCATTTTTAGTTACTGTTTTGACATGCGGCTCGCAAGTGAATACTGTATCTATGCGCTCTAATACACATATGTGTAGCTGGAAATGTTCACAAGACGTGACAGCTTCCTCTAGCTCGAACGTATAGCTCAAATAGCTGACTCGTGTCATTAAGCGTGTTCCACCCCGAAAGACGTGTGTTCGAATGTTTCATTGAAAATTTAGACGTTTGCTAAAATTGACAATATTCATGCATAACAGGGTCCATGTATAGAACAGGGCCGGATCGTTTTCCGGAGGGGCTATAATAGAATCAGATTAAGTTTTAGACTATTTTTTGCTTAGGCTTAGGCTTAGGAATAAGCGTATACTACTGTTCCGGCCCTGTCCTATACATTGGCTCATAAAAGGAATAAAATTAATTTTGTTTTTTTTTGTAAAAATTTCAAAATATTTCCAGATGCGTCAAGTATTTGCGTTCAGCATCGCTGAGTTTAATGGATAAACTGTTACTCGCTGACAAATACTGTTTGGAGCCTTTGATGTCGTTCTGTTTGCGTCAGATTCAATTTCCAACTCAAGTTGATTTTGCGTCACCACAGTACGCTTCGTTCAGTGATCGAACGAAAGTTCGTTTGTTGGAAAAAATGCACACAATGCCCCCGTATGGATTTTTTGACGCTGTAAGTCTCAACTGCGAGTTGAATATTGGAAAAAAGGTCGTGGAAAAGTTGTAAAAATGGGGGTGTCACGTTTCCAATGAACATACTGAATTATAAAGTTGTTAAAGTTTTTGTTGTTAATGGGTCATCCACGTTATACTGTCTACGCTACTGTAAAAAACTGTCCCCACTTTCGAGCCCCTCACTTTGTAGTTGTAGTGTTACTAAATGACATGTCCAAATGTCACCCATATCCTGTATAGACCTTCCGGACAACTCGCATACCCTCTAAACAGACTATACTTTGTCACATTGCCGTCCATACCCATGCTACACTGTCGATGCGTCATATGAAGGACAACTGTTTTGTCCCGAGTCTGTCAGAACAGACTCTGTTTAGTCACCTAAAGAGTCTGTTTCAAGGGACTCTGTTTTACAGAGTCTGTCTGAAGGGACTATTGTAGAGCTTAATATTGAGTATGCCGCAACCACGGGCGAAAGAAGGGTGCAACTACCGTTGGGCTTGGTGTGCGACGTTAAAGGGCTCCCACTCGCCCGTCCTCCCCTGGGGGACAACAGTGTAGGGTTCCGGAGCTATATATTTACACCCCAGCCGCCGCCCCCCCCCCCTCACCGGTCACGACAAAGTTTGTTTTCGACAGGGACACCGGGGTTTAACTTTCTGGTATACCAGAGTTATTATATTCTAACCTGCTCTGCTTGAATGGGGCGGGACGTTCTCTTACAAGTTATCTTTTACCGGCAAAAACCTTCCTGCCCCCTCTTTTAAAAATTTCTGGTTGCAGTTAATTTTTAAGAAAGTAAATTTTTAGAACACTGCAACGTTTTTAAAACAAGCCCTAGTTACGGGCTGTGGACTGTCAACAAGCTCTTTTTCGGACGTCCCGATGTCAGACACTGTGTCCAGACAGTGTCTAATTTGTCCTTAGTCCCTTCGAAGGGACTACTGCCAAAACAATCTAGCTAGGTACACCTTGTGTAAAGTCTTAACATCGTAAGAACAATGTCGTTTTGTCCAGCCCTTGAAACCAGGGGTGTGGACAATTTTTTACAGTAGCGTAGACAGTATTACGTGGATGACCCATAATCGATATATTAAAGCTGGAACGCCCGATATACGTATTTTGTGCTGTGTTCCAACAGATTTTTGTTTACGTTACGTATACAAATTAAGACTGTTTGCGCGTTGGCAATACCTATTGTTTCGGACGTGGTTTATATATATCTTTAAAGCATTTACAGCTTTTCAAAAGCAGTTTTTAAGTTTGTTCACTTAATATGAGAAGGGTCCAGGCAACAATGTAGCTTAAGGCCGGAGAAACGTGAGTTCAGTATTCCGCATGTGTGTAAGTACCGTGAACGTTATTTATTATGCATCGTTCATAATAATAACTTGCGGTCATGGTACATGACGTCACATTTTAGTATGCCTGAATTCAACTCAGCTGCCAGACGTAACTGCAATCGAAAACTCACCCATTTTGACACATTTTCAAATCTGTTGACAAATTTTAAAAAATCTGACACCAATGCCCGTATTCTCAAATGTGTGTAGCATTTATCACCAGTTGTTGATAGTTATTTATTTTATAAGATCCATGTAGTAAGCGTCGAACCTGATTACAATTAGATAAGTTTATATGCCTTATTACTGTGCCTAAGTTTCGATGTGGCCCATGTTACTTTTCAAACTGTTCCGTAATCTGGTAAGACTCCAAAAGTGTAGGCTTACAATTTAGAACTATATTTTGCTATAGCGTAGGCCGAGGAGTACGCTTACACTTATTTCGACGCTTAGGCGTAGGCTTAGAAATATGCTTAATCTACTATTACGAACCTAAACTTAACAGTGGCCGATAACGGCATGTGTTCGTCAAGTTTGAAAATATGCCTATTATTGGTGATAGACGCTATACGCATTTGAGAATACGATCCCGGATTGAAAAGGTTTATAACAATTTTTCGATACGTTCACAGACGGCAGGTTTAGCGGATGCAAAGTAAACGAAACTGTTGTCGTTAAATTCGGACTATTTTGATGTATTTTGGAGGCTAAAACTTGAAAAAATATAAAACTTGAAAAAATATATTTAGTAATGCGATTCTTATGAGATTAATTACATTACACTGGATCGTAACAGCTGGACGTTCGAACTCGAAGCAGACTTTAACGCTTGGTGAACTTTTACTTATCATTAGCATAATGACAGCTTCAGTATTATAGCTCACAGTGTATATTATAGATACTAAACTGAAAATTTTTCCATTAACCCTTTCTCACATGAATATTTTCAATTTCAAATGAGACGTAATTTCAAGGTAAGATTCGAACCCCAGTCTCACGGGTGGGAGGCGTTTACGATGATCACTGAGCTATAGGAGCTTGACGTTCGCGCCCAAGGGGGCTCCCGCGGCTTGTGGAGATTTTTGCACCGGCGCATATATATTATAAATGTTAAACACTGCTCACAGTGTATATATTGCTCGTATAATATTGTATTTAGTTGCTCTTAGTATACTCTATGAGCGAAAGGGTTAATATTTTTGTATAAGCAGTTTGTACAGTGTGTCATATTTGATGCTGTAGGCGGAAAATGAACGTGAAACATACGGGCCAGAATTTCAAAAAAATTTTGTATTAAAATTTTAAATTTTAGGAATCACAGACGGCAGATTTAGCGGACACAGATCAAACAGAACTGTTGTCAATAACTCGATTCAGTCAAAAATCAGAAATATTTTTCGGTACAATTCAAAGTAAATCTGGCCGAGTGTATCATATCAATCCTTATTATATGGCGGCGTGGTCTAATGCATTGCATGAACAGGTCAGATATTACGGTCTGTGGGTGGCGGAACTATAGCGAACACTTTAAAATCTGTGGGAAGAAATTTGTTGTCGCCTTCCCAGAGGAAGCCAAAATAATCGTAGAATGGTTCACTTCATTGCTACTCAACCGATTCATTTTTTTAGAAAACCGACCAAAATCGTTTTTAGAGATGTTCTTTAAAGCCTAAGCCTAAGCCTAAGTCTAAGCCTAAACCTAAGCCTAAGCCTAATCCTAATTTAGAACTTGAAAAACGTTTAATATAACATTTCATATTACTCGACATTTTTTACGATGGCTGTACAAGCTTGTGTATCCGCTAACTGGTGATAGGTGCTATACAACCGTTTGAGAATGAACATCAATTGTTTTCAGGTGGTCACAATGAACACAACTGATTTAGTTTGTTCTGCAACTGACGAAGAATTGTTGCATTTCCTTTGGGCGTCCAATCCGCCGCTTATCGATATCAACGGTAAGTTTGGCTCGGAGCTGTAGGTTGTTTCCGTCCAGGATCAATGCACCAGTTGTCCAATGGTTAGTAGTCCAACGGGATGACGACTTGGCTACGCTGATCATCAGTAGTAGAGCAAACAATGTATACAGCAACCTGTTAGCAGGATGGCTCGAACCCCGGCCATTTTACTTAGCAGTAACCACTCTACTACAATCACTACTACAAACATTGTATACAACAGCAACACTAGTGACTTGAACCGAAACCATATTTTTAGCAGTCCAACAACTTAACCAGTCGACTACGCTACTGCGCCATCCAGCTGCAAACATTAAAATTGCTTTTGTTTTCAGACAACAACATCGCATGGATCTTGCGTGCGTCGTGCAAACTCGAATCGGTCGCTTTGATCCGACAGTGCGCTCGCTATTTACTCAACGATTCGCTGTCGGTGAATGTTTTCGACAAACTTTCACTGCTTGACCGTTGTTTTCTTCACGATCTGCTACAACCTTGTCTTCGACTGGTCACTGACCCGAATTTTATTTTGAGTCAAATAACATCGCCAACCTATGATACATTTTCGACTCGAACTCGAGCTGCCGTTCTTGATCGCTTATCGCATTTATTGCGCAAACGCAATTTGCTCGAAAATCATTATTGCAATCGGTGTCAAACAATGATTACTTGCAGCGAAGTTCGAAGCTGGGTTTGTCCCCGATGTGTTTCGTACAACGGCGATTTGCGGGGGACAACTGTGTTGAAAGGTCAACAACAACATATTCCTGGGGTGTCACCAGGGGCTACGAGTACCATGTGATGTGGTCATTCGTGTAATAATCATTTACCTTACGGTATAAACACTGTCCATCATAACACTTTCACCTACAGAGTACATTGTGAACGAATCTACGACAATTCGTCATTCGACAACTTGTTGCATAACTTATGAAGAAATCTAAGCATAATAATAAGCTTAATTCTAAGCCTAAGTATAATGTCCAATGTTACTTTAAGGAGCGTAACAGTAGATGAAGCGTATTCCTACACGTAAGTGTTGTAAAAATGTTTTCCAAAGCGTAAGCCTAAGCGTAAGCCGAAGCAAAAAAATGTAATCTAGAATCTTAAAATCTACTCTTTTATGGACGCACCAGAAACCTGGACGCCGTTTAAAGTAACTTGTGCCAGTACAATGATGGGCGACGAATTGTCGAGTGGATTAGATTTCGGATTATAAGTTATCGAGCGACGAGTTGTCATATTAAAACCACTGTGAACAATATTGTGCTAATTGAGTTCACGCAATAAAATACACAATGCGCAGTATTTAACAACTTCAACGCCTGTATAAGCGCTGTACAAAACTTTCACAAGACACGCGAACTTAAGCGTCAATCTCCTGTTATTCACCGGCAATCATGAACACCAGTTATTCTAAAGTCTCAGAGTTGAAATTTTGCGTTGAAATTTGAATTCAGTTGAAATTAAAATGGTTTGCGGCTAAAATTAAATTTCTGGCTAAACATGCATCTGCTGTCACCAATGCAACCTACGGTTTGCTTCATGGGTTCAGAGTAAATTTGGAACCAATTTTCAAGTCAGTTTGGTACTTCAAACCAATTTTTAAGTCATTTTGGTAACTCAAACCAATTTTTAACTCATTTTGGTAACTCAAACCAATTTTTAACTCATTTTGGTAACTCAAACCAATTTTAAACTCGTTTTGGTAACTCAAACCAATTTTTAACTCATTTTGGTAACTCAAACCAATTTTTAAGTCATTTTGGTAACTCAAACCAATTTTTAAATCATTTTGGTAACTCAAACCAATTTTTAAGTCATTTTGGTAACTCAAACCAATTTTTAAGTCATTTTCGTAACTCAAACCAATTTTTAACTCATTTTGGTAACTCAAACCAATTTTTAACTCATTTTGGTAACTCAAACCAATTTTTAAGTCATTTTGGTAACTCAAACCAATTTTTAATTCATTTTGGTAACTCAAACCAATTTTTAAGTTATTTTGGTAACTCAAACCAATTTTTAAATCATTTTGGTAACTCAAACCAATTTTTAAGTCATTTTGGTAACTCAAACCAATTTTTAAATCATTTTGGTAACTCAAACCAATTTTTAAGTCATTTTGGTAACTCAAACCAATTTTTAAGTCATTTTCGTAACTCAAACCAATTTTTAACTCATTTTGGTAACTCAAACCAATTTTTAACTCATTTTGGTAACTCAAACCAATTTTTATTTTACATTATTTTGGTAACTCAAACCAATTTTTAAGTCATTTTGGTAACTCAAACCAATTTTTAAATCATTTTGGTAACTCAATCCGATTTTTAAGTCATTTTGGTAACTCAAACCAATTTTTAAGTCATTTTCGTAACTCAAACCAATTTTTAACTCATTTTGGTAACTCAAACCAATTTTTAACTCATTTTGGTAACTCAAACCAATTTTTAAGTCATTTTGGTAACTCAAACCAATTTTTAAGTCATTTTGGTAACTCAAACCAATTTTTAAGTCATTTTGGTAACTCAAACCAATTTTTAAGTCATTTTCGTAACTCAAACCAATTTTTAACTCATTTTGGTAACTCAAACCAATTTTTAACTCATTTTGGTAACTCAAACCAATTTTTAAGTCATTTTGGTAACTCAAACCAATTTTTAACTCATTTTGGTAACTCAAACCAATTTTTAAGTCATTTTCGTAACTCAAACCAATTTTTAACTCATTTTGGTAACTCAAACCAATTTTTAACTCATTTTGGTAACTCAAACGAATTTTTAAGTCATTTTGGTAACTCAAACCAATTTTTAAGTCATTTTGGTAACTCAAACCAATTTTTGTCATTTTGGTAACTCAAACCAATTTTTGTCATTTTGGTAACTCAAACCAATTTTTGTCATTTTGGTACCTCAAACCAATTTTTAAGTCATTTTGGGAACTTAAACCAATTTTTAAGTCAGTTTGGTAACTCAAACCAATTTTTAAGTCATTTTGGTAACTCAAACCAACTTTTATTTGATGTTCGTGCAAAAAAACTGTCGAAAGTTTTGCTTAAAGCTTTATTCAAATGTGCGGAGAGAAAGCTTAAGATTTAGACTAGTTTTTGCTTAGGCTTAGATCTCATTCGTACGCTTAGGTTTATGTTGAAGGCTTTAGGCTTACGCTTCGGAATATGCTTAAGGTACCTTTACGGCTTTGTTCCATACATTGGCCAGATGTGCCAACCTTTGTTTCAAGATTTTTCATCTGCAAGATTGCACTGTCCCGCTGAATATCATTGATTTTCGTTATAATTTTGAAATATCGTAGATTCGCATGTCCCACAGCATCACGTGACATACCGACTCCTGTACACATTGATCATCTGAGAGCGGTCGCTTGTAAGTTAATGTCATATGACATTCGAGTTTTGTCTGTTCACCCGATATGTGTTCCCGAATTTTATCGTTGACCTCGAATCAACATGGGGCGAACCGTGACCTGCCTACCTTTGTGATAAACGTGAATCGCGAAATTTCGTTCAACTATTTATGTTTTTACATAAACTCATATTCAAGTTTAGTTAATCTATAATAACATTTAGGTTTTTAGAAAGCAGAAGCTGTATGCCGACAAACTAGTTTATTTGAACACCATGTAGATATAGGCCCATATTCTCAAATGTGTGCAGCAATTATTATCAGTTAGTAATTGATTTTCAAACTCACTAACTATTGCACTTGTTGAAAAATTAGTACACAAGCAGAGCAAATCATATGCGAAACTTGAGCTGAATATTGAGCTGCAGCATTGTCTAATTTGAAAGTTACTAGACTTATCTCCACCTGATGATAGAGATGCTACTCTACGGGCCATAGTTCGTGTGTTAATCGCACAAATTTCAATATTTGATACGTAAAATACTGCCCCTTTTTATATAATCATATTTGTTTCAACACTCGAGCACGCAAAACAAATTTCGCTGGTTTATTGTTGATTTGTAGACCAAGTGAACTTATCGAATTCTCAAGTTCAGTTAAACTCAACGGATTATCAATTTCTGACGTCATATTAACGGAGTCTTGCGTCACTATTGGACGTATGTTTAGAGTGACCCAACCCATAGCTTGACGCTTTTCGTCAGGTATCTTTGCCTCGTAGGCTAAATGGCCAACTTTACAAATAAGCGTTTCGTCTTCATAATAATGAATATTTAAAATTAACTGTCGCGTTAAGTAACGCGAGTTGATCGAAAATCGGTCACAAATCAATCCTAACAGCAGTCGAAACGTTTTGGAGTTTGGCGAAAATTGCAACTTTGGCGATAACGCCACGTCAAACGAAACGAACGGGTCATAAGTTGGATTTTGCAGCATTCCAAGCGAATAACAATCGCCGGGTACAAGTGTATCCGTTCGAAATCTGTGATCCAAGATAAATTCACCGCTAACGGTGTAGTCGTGGTTCAAGATAAGTTGTTGGTTTGTCGTGGGTAACTTGGCCAGATAGCAATACATTGGTAACACTTCAGGCTTGACTTTAATGTCGAAACAGTCGTTTTGAAGCCATCGGCGGCACCGGAAATCAGTATATATATTTCTTTTTTCAAAACAAATATTTATTGATCAGAGTGGGGTGTAACCGGATACTAAAAATAACGAAAACGGAAACTGAAGACAAATATTGAAGCGATCGTAATGTTTATGGGTTTAGATAAATTTTGTGATTTATATTCAATTTCGAACAACTGCAACAAATCTGTAATGAAAAACTGCCCGATATATTACGTTATTTATAACTAATTTTGAGCGTAAAAATACCAATTTCTGTTATTTCTGTAATGAAAACAAAAGCGGACACCGAGTTCTACCGGAAACGGAAACGGAAGTCTGGTTACACCCTGCTCTGTAACTTTCAGTGCGTTTGTTTTGATTCAGAATGAGTCGAATCACTCAGTCTGAGTTAGAACTATCTGAACTCAAAATTTTAAGGTGATTCAATCCATTCTGAGTTAATTAATCGACTCACCCAGTGAGTCAACTCAACTCAGACTGAGCTAAATGTGTTCTGATTTTAATTCAGAAATAGCCAAACTCAGAGTGAGCTAAATGTGTTCTGATTTTAATTCAGAAATAGCCAAACTCAGAGTGAGCTAAATGTGTTCTGATTTTAATTCAGAAATAGCCAAACTCAGAGTGAGCTAAATGTGTTCTGATTTTAATTCAGAAATAACGAACTCGCTAGCTGAATTGATTAATCAACTTATTGGAATTTACAGTGTACTTTACTGTGGCGGAAAACGCCGCGAGTCGCTATGCGTTGCTGACAAATCGCAAAATCAATTTGGCGGCGTCCGGCGGCACGTAGCGACTATACCGCAATCAATTACCTTTCAGCCGACATTATCGTTGCCAATTCACCGACATGATAATCGCAGATACGTCTTGCCAGCATCCATTCGTTGAATATTTTACTGAACAACTCTAATTTGTAATGAAATAAATGACCAAATACATCGCTGTTGATTCCTGTAAAAACAAACCGTATTCTGATATATAATTTTTCTTAAATTTTCGAAAGACAACAATTTCTAATACCGAAAATACCGAAAAAATTCCGGTGAAACAATACCGGATTTAGTACCGGTAAACTAATATACTGTAAATTCCAATGAGTTTATTAATCAACTCAAACGGAAAGTCAGTTTATTTATGAATTTATAAAGAGTAAACTTAAACTCACTCTAATAGTAGAGTTAGAGCCAATGTAAAGAACAGGGGCGGGACACTATTATATGCATATTTGTAATCCTAACAATAAAGCGTAAGAATGAGCATATTCCTAAGTCTAAGCCTAAGTCTAAGCCAAGTAAAAAATTAGCCTAAAGCTTAAGCTTACTCTATTGCAGTCCCACAGAAAAACGTTCCGCCTCTGATCTTTACATGGGCCTGAGTTTGCAAATGGTTCAGCATAATTGTGGAGTTAATCAACTATTAAATCCAATAGTCCGCGTTGAAAATCAACTGCTTCCGCTGTAGAAATGTGCTCCAAGGAAGTGTTTGACACCACGAAACAAATACACTGAATATCCAGTAGGCAAGAAATACACACTCTGTAAATTCCAATGAGTTGATTAATCAATTCAGCTAGCGAGTTAGTTATTTCTGAGTTAATAACAGTTAAGATTAACTCATTCTGAGTTGAATTGATTCTCACTCTGAGTTCAGTTGATTCCGGGTAAGTTGGATAATTAAATCAGAGTGAGTTTTATTGACTCAGAATTCTGAGTTCTGAAAGTCCTAACTCAGACTGAGTGATTTAACTCATTCTGAGTTAAAATCAACTCACTGGGATTTTTACAGTGCACGAGTCGGATACTTACTGTCTACGCGCGGATTGCAAATCGCATAAAACAATTATTAGCAATTGAGAGACTGAATATAGTGACGCCGAAATGAAGTCAAATTGCAAGTACAACATTACCAAGTTTCCCAGTTTTTTTAATGATAAAAGCGTTTCGATCCGTGTTTCAGCGTTCGAAAACTGTTTCAGATTTGTGAATTATGTTTAAATTTGTCCCAAACCCAATACACGCGAAGCCTCAAACCAACCAGAACAGTCGATGGTCCAAACAGGCTCGTCGAGGTTTCAGCTTCAACGATGTATAACGTCGTGGTTCGCGAAAAAATATTTTAATTTTATAATCCAAACGATCGTCCATGTAAAGATCAGGGGCGGAACGTTTTTCTGTGGGACTGCAATAGAGTAAGCTTAAGCTTTCGACTGATTTTTTTGCTTGGCTTAATAGCCTTAGGTTTAAGCTTAGGCTTAGGAATATGCTCATTCTTACGCTTAGGCTTACGTTTAGGCTTACGTTTAGGCTTAGGAATATGCTTTATAATACTGCTCCGCACCTGTTCTTTACATTGACCCAAATGATAAACTGCGGTATAGCTGTTTGATATCCGTTTGATCATTGCTTTGCTTGTCTTAAACGCCCGAATTTACCTTTGCAAATATTAATCGCAACACAAACGCTGTCGTTGCGTAAATTATTTCTTGAACGCAGAACAACACCCACGGACCACTGAATCCCGTTGAATTGTCGATGTTCCATTGTTGCCACCGGATTCAGTGAACTCGCGCTATTTGAATTCAGTTCAACTGATACATTTGGTATCGAAACGATTTTGCTCATACGGAACGACTGTGAGTTAGGCTTGATTAGGCTCACATCATTGGAAACAGGCATTATTGAGTTTGAAAAGTCTGAAACAAATAGAGAAAGGATGTCGGTGAGCCAATGCGTACAATATTTCTTAAGACCCACAAAATTATCAGGCACGGAACGTTTTTCTGTGGGACTGCAATTAAGCAAGCTTAAGCTTTAGACTAATTGTTTCCTCGGCTTTGGCTTAATCTTTTTGGTATACGCTTATTCTTTCACTTAGAATTAAGCTTAGACCTAAGCTTATGCTTTTAATACTGTTGCGAGTTTGTTTTATAAGTCCTGCAAGCATTTCGTGGCATTGCTTTTGAGTGCAGAATTGCACATCACTGCATTTGCATTCTGCAATTTTTGACGAATGTTTAAAAACTGGTAATATTTTCTTAGCTGCACTTGATAAATCGCCAGTCAGCGAACTGCAATTTCCGCCAATTGAATCTTGTGAATCCGCTTGACTTCTATTGGTTGCCATTGAACATCGAGTGGGATTTGAGACACAAAAATGGCTCGTAATCTCACTCGAAAGAACCTCGGGTAAATCTGAGTAAACCATGATTTGATTGGCTGGTATGAATGCAAGCCAGTAATGCAGTTCACTGCAAACGAGTTCAGCCAATTGGTTGATGCTCAATTTCTTATCGCGAATCAAAATTCTCGATCTGGCTCCGTAAACCGGGCAGTAAGCTCAAAATTAGATATCAATTATGCAAATATCTCGCAATTTTTCATTGTAAGTACGTTCTCAATTGTTCGATATGAAACAAAAATTGCGAAATTCAACCCAAATTTTAAAAATTTTACGTGTATCCGCTATTTTTTCTTTGAAATTTTAGAAAGCCTGGCGATTATTTGCATGCCTAATTGTGTTGGCAGGAAACGAAAACATCTTTAAAACATTTTTGATACTTCAATATCTGTTTCCGCTGTTTTGATTACTATCCGTTTTCGTTTATCCGTTCCCGTTATTTGGTAAACAAGACTTTCTTTATTTGCTTGCTCATTTGTGGAGGGTTGTCCAGTATTGTGTACAAAGCCAAGATTTCCGTAAAGCGTTCGGGCCAATGTAAAGAACGGGGGCGGAACAGTATTATAAGCTTATTCCTAAACCTAAGCCTAAGCCTAAGTCTAAGCGTAAGAATGAGTTTATTCCTAAGCCTAATCCTAAGCCTAAGCCTAAGCGTAAGAATCAGTATATTCTTAAGCCTAAGTCTAAGTCTAAGCCTAAGCGTAAGAATGAGTTTATTCCTAAGCCTAATCCTAAGCCTAAGCCTAAGCGTAAGAATCAGTATATTCCTAAGCCTAAGTCTAAGTCTAAGCCTAAGCCTCCTAAAGTTTAAGCCAAGCAAAAAAATTGATCCAAAGCTTAAGCGTCTTGTATTCTAGTCCCACAAAAAATGTTCCGCCCCTGATCTTTACATGGGCCAGCGTTCGTATGGCCAGGCGCTGTGAAATTCTGTTGGCCTCGTTTGTGCAATTTGTGAAAAGTTATACCGTAGCTTCATTTAACTTTATTTTTTAAATTCAAACGCAAAAAATTACCTTTGTCTAAAGTTGTAGCTAATTGCGGTTTCGTAACCATAACAATGCCAGGGTATTTTTTAAGCTGACTGACGATTTGATAAAAGTGTTCGCTGACTTGGATGCTGTGGGGACAAATTGATTCGGACCCACAATTTATCGATCCATGAAAATCGGCGTACAAAATCCACGAAAATGCATATTTGGATCTTGTGAGGATCATGTTTGCCGAGCCATCACCCCACAACGTTCCTGAGTCAACTAAAATTGTCACTGCATATTCAAGTCCTGCAAGCATTTCGTGGCATTGCTTTTGAGTGCAGAATTGCACATCACTGCATTTGCATTCTGCAATTTTTGACGAATGTTTAAAAACTGGTAATATTTTCTTAGCTGCACTTGATAAATCGCCAGTCAGCGAACTGCTTGAATCTTGTGATACCGCTTGACTTCTGTTGGTTGCCATTGAACATCGACTGGGGTTTGAAACACAAAAATGGCTCTTAATCTCACTCGAAAGAACCTCGGGTAAATCTGAGTAAACCATGATTTGATTGGCTGGTATGAATGCAAGCCAGTAATGCAGTTCACTGCAAACGAGTTCAGCCAATTGGTTGATGCTCAATTTCTTATCGCGAATCAAAATTCTCGATCTGGCTCCGTAAACCGGGTAGTTGTGGTATATGGCTTGATCTCCTGCTGAGCCTCTATTCGACTGTGGTTTATTAAGTGGTGAAGTCAAAAATTCTTGGTGAGTGAATGCCCTTTCGTGATCTGAAATGGATAAAATGGCAGAATTTATGCCGTTGGTGAGTTGTGAAATCAGTGGTACACTTCGTAGGTTCCATGATAGCACAAAAGGAAAGGCTTCAAGCTCTTGTATCATTGTTTGAAGTGTCGTCGCGTTTGAATTATCTTCAACAGCAGCAGCAAACCATATCGTATGATTAGGATTTTGGCCCAAAAGGATTCCAATATGAGCTCGTGATCCCATTGTCATTTGCCGTTCATCAAACATTTCATCAATGAAAACGAACCATTTTGATTGATTTGAAAATGCCGTCTGGTTGCTGTTGTCAGCTGCGCTGATACAAAACGAATTTGTTTGATTCCAATCCCAAAATTCAACATTTTCATTGAGTTTTGACTCAAATCGACGGAAATATGACCGAATTTCTGGTTGAACAAAGTCTCGGAGTAAACTTGCAGTGCTGATAAATACGACTTTGCGATGTTTTCGTTGTTCATTGGCTTTGTCTGTGGTTAAGCTTTTGCTGGCTGGTTTCTTGTGTTCTCGTAATGTTTCATTGATTGCCTGAATGGCTTTGATTAGCAAAATCATCGTTTTGCCTGATCCGTATGGACCAAGAAGATCCACTCGCTTTGACGTCGATTCAAGAGCCAGTTTTTGTTCCCTTGTCAAGTAGGTAAAGTAGCGTTTTGCTGCTGGTCGCACATCTTCTGACAAATTTACCACCGGAAATGACGCAAAACCGCAACCGGAACTGCAGACGTCTTCTTTGCCGGATGTGTTCGAATGGTTTGTGTTTCGACAGTTTTGTTCTTCCGGTTCTGAACTGCCAAAATGAATACCATTTGCTTCGGAGGTTGAAGGCTTCTAAAAGAAATAATATTTTTAAATTGGGTATAAATTTCTTTTCAACCGTAGATGCGACCCGGAACGTAAGTTGCACTGGCATTCGACTGCATTTTATGCTGATTCAAAAGAAAGCATCAGGCATCGCCTTTAGGAATCGTGTCAAAAATACATCAAATAATAATGCGCGCACAGTTGTGAAAATTGCCTACCCTCCCCATTAGGACCAGTGTCAAAAAACGAAACTATAACAAGGGCCTGATGACAATACACACCCGGTACTTAAATAGCCGGTTTTGTCCTTACACTGTTCCAAGGAAGTAGGGACAAAACAGAGTCCATCGGTAGGGACTACTGACACAACGCAGATTCTCGCTGCAGCGTTGTTTCTACGAAATAAATTTTACTTTTTGTGCGTTGCTTCTGCTATAAAACAATTTGACAACAATCGTCCCTTCGAACAGTGTTTCGTTACAGAGTAAAGACATTATGCACTGTGTTCTGTGAGTGTAGCGACATTGAAGACCCTGTAAGCAGGATGTCTGCGTTGTCCTTAGACTCTGAAAAGAGACAAGTTCTAAATATAACGACATGTCTACAGAGTTCCAGAAAATGACACAGGACCGATTATGTTGATGAAAAAGGACAATTCTGGCAAAATCTCACAAGCCAAGCTTTAATTTATTGTGTGTTCAGCGTTGATTTATCTGGATTTTGGTGAAATTTTAAACAATTTAATTGAAAACTTACCATAAATTTGAGTTGGTCTGAAACATTTGTGGGACACTTGAAACGTTTCAGATGAGGCTGTTCGTCCAATGTTTGAGTGATGTATTTCCATATATGAAATCGGCTCAATTTAACTGCATTTAAACAATAAACAGAATTTCGTTCGCTTATGCACAAATGTTTTCCCATACATTTTTTGCTGTTGCATGCAGAATCTCGAGTCAAAGCAAACTGACAGACGAAAAATTGCACAATTCTGATGAAAGCATCTTGGATGCTTAAAGGATGCTGCTGTTGTACATCAGTTGTTCCAATGCATTCAAAAATCGACCAAAAGCTTCCGTTTCGATTAAAAATTGACGCAATTTCATTGGCTGAAAGTCGAAATACGCAAACTCCACGCTCCCATTTGATTATGGTATCAACGTCGCAAAAGCCTTCCTTTCTGTTGCAGTTAATTTTTTGACCACAACTGCTATCCCGACTGCAGCTGGGCAGACCGTCGGATTCTAAAAGGATCAGAGCTGGTTGTAGGATTAATATATCTTCAATAAATGACTTAGCTAATCGATTTACACCATTAAGATTCCGGAGATTTTGTAACAACAGATACTTTGCAGTTTCGAGTTGTCGATGCGCTTTTTTGATCATTTTTACGTTTGGCGAATGCTTCACTTCAATCGGAACCAAAACCACTCGATTTGCGACTTTTGCAGCGACCAATAAAATCAATTTCGATTTTCTGATCCTGTTTTTTCGACTTTGCAGTGACGTCATTGTTTTCCGCTTCCTGTTTGCCAAATATTGTATTTTCATTACCGGAAAGAGTCTGTAGTTGTTCAATATCTGATTCAGCAATGCCGTGGTTTGCGCCCAGCATAAAATTACTAAACACCCAAACAGTTTCAATTCGCTGACGTTTCTTGTCATCCGACTCTGATAACTTTTCAGTTCCAGATGCTCGTGTAAATTTCTCCAATTTTCGAAGATCCGCTCAATCCGTCCGAAATTGCGTAATAAACCGCTCTCTCAACTTGATTGCCGTACGAATCTCTCGAAATTCCGTCGCTGTTGTTTTCGGATTCGAAGGTTTGTATCATATCCCAGTTGGAGAAACAGGATGGCACAAAATCCGGAGGGAATATTCTGTTATTCCCAATTACGTTAAATGCTTCAGATTCAACCATGGACCTGCTCCAAAGCCGTGGAGTAGTATTTTGCCCATCCAATCCAGTAAATGATCTATCGACTCTATTTCAGTCACCTGTTTGTCTCGTTCTACATTTTTAGCCATCAGATGTACGTCATCTCAAGCTTTAGTATTTAACTTAAAAGATT